>PVJA010006149.1:14231-74858 GCA_004027025.1 Myocastor coypus
TTTTTTTTTTTTTTTTTTTTTTTTTTTTTTTTTTTTTTTTTTTTTTTTTTTTTTTTTTTTTTTTTTTTTTTTGTGTGTGTATGTGTGTGGCTGGCTCAGCCCACCCAGGGAGAAGGGCTGGTGCATCATGTAACAGTGAGGATCAAACTACGGCCCCTGCACGCTTGCCTAAGCTTGCCAGCCCTAAATGTGTAAAATTCTTAAGCTTTGAAATATTACAGTATTTGGTATCATACAGAATTCAAATTACCAAGGGTTTTCTTTAGGCTCTAAGACACTTTTCTTATTACAGAAATGGCAAATTCTAACATGATTTGGGGGAGTCAGTTATAGCTATATATTTTAAAAATTAAGTTTCAACAAAAATATTTTTTAGGTCCAGGGACATAGTTCTGCATTCTAAATGCCTACCTGGCAAGTGCAGAGACTGAAGCTCAATCCTGGACACCGCATGTCATCCTAGCCTCACCCAGGGTGGGCAGAGCCAGCCACCAAAACTGGGTGTGGTGGCACTTGCTATAGTCCCAGTGCTGGGGAGGCTGAAAAAGGAGGATTATTATGAATCCAACTTGCATAATGAGACTCTGTACCAAATATATAAAATTAAAAAAAATTCTTTTAAGAAGTTGAGTAATTTTCAGGAGTATGTGGTAGTTAATTCATACCCCATATTTAATACTCTAGATTTATTTAGTCTTCATAGAGAAGTACACATCTGACTTTAGCCTTGCACTGAGCAGGAAGGCTGAAGGGAAAGGTGAGAAGCTCTGTGCAGCTCCAGTCATCAGGGTCATATCCTATCCAGTCACATAGAGGTGGTGTCCCCCAGTGGTTAGAACATAGGCTCTGGGGCCATCTGCTTGGATTCACCGACTGGCTGTGCTAGCACCTAGCAGTTTGCCCATGGACGTGCTCCTTAATCTCCTGTTGCTTCAGTGGTGTCTTAGCTCTCAGATAGGGAAGTTGTTAGTTCTTACTTCTTTATAGGATTGCTGTGAACACTGAGCTAATGCTTCCTCGTGGCTGGAACACAGGCGTGCCCAAGTGACACACTTAGCCACGGTGATTGCCATCATTATTAAAGAACACGGAGGTCGGCCATGTTGGCTTTCTGGAAGATCAGTGGCTGAATAGGGACCTGAAAGACAGGGCCAAGTTGGTTACGGTGCTGCCAGCAGGGGGAGGTACTCAGTAAACTACTAAGAGAGCTCTGTGAAGCTGCCGATGCCGCAGAGAACTGTGTAGAATTCATTTGCTGTTGGCCAAGAAGGGGAAAAAGGGCCAGCCCATGGGCATCCTGGAAAACCGTCTTCTAAAGATGTAGCCCGAATCTATGGGGCTTCTCTGCAGGGTGTCGTTTGATATCCTCTGCCTTTGTTTTTGGAACACAAAGTGCATCCACTTTCCTGTCCTTCTCACACATAGCAGATGCCCCAGTATCCTGCGATTGCCTCCATGGTATTCTTTTCTGTGCTCTAGTAAAGAGCCATTCTCATAAAAAAAGAAAAAGAAAAAAGGATGAATTGAACTTAGACTTGATGAGTTTGGAATGCTACCAAGTTCCTACAGCAGCACTTGGACTGATGGATGATTTTAACCGGTCTTTTATTGTATTTGGTTTGTCTTTCTTAAACTGGTCTTTCACAATCTAGCCTCCGTGGTCTTCCTCTGTGCCCTGTAGACCTTTCTTTCTCTTCCTTCAGTGCTGTTCCTTTTATCCATAGCGAGGCAATCTGCCACATCCTCCAAGCCACTCCCCTGGGCGGGGACCACAGCCAAGGCCCTCCCCCAGCGCATCAGATTCTCTCTCTCTGACACATACACATTCTAGTCTCCTAAAAGCAGGAAACAAATGTTAATAGAAGTGATACTGAGCGTACCTTCATCAACCTTGTAAAATATCATACTCGTGGTTTGCCTTATAAAAAGCCTGTGTTCTTTTCTATAACTCGAGGAGGACCAGGATTTCGGTGGAAAGAGAATGACCAGAATTCCTGGCCTGACTGCAGTTTATAATCAGTGCATTTAGAAAAAGAGAGAGAGAGAGAGAGAGAGAGAGAGAGAGAGAGAGAGAGAGAGAGAGGGAGAGAGAGAGAGAGACCTTTCTGTGACCTCGGCAAGATAATTCTGCATTCCTGCAAACACGGACGGACTTGGCTTCGGCAGTGCTTTGTTGCGCTGTTTTCTCAGTCAGGCATGGTGAATTCCATTGGACGTCAGAATATTGCTGGAGGAGGAAGACTTAGAGTGAGGCTTTCCAGAGCAGTGCGTGCCAATCCTTAGGAAAATATGATTTTTAAAAATTTCACTGCTTTTCCAATATGCTAAGTGGAACAGAAGAAATACAATGATGTATTTGTGTGTGTGTGTGTGTGTGTGATGCAGACAAGAACAAATCTGACGTGGTTAGATCCTACTTCGCCCAGTGCCTATCAGTTCTGTGCTTTCGGCTTCCTTGAAATATTTAATCAGGTGCGCTAAAATTTGAAGCAATTACCGAGGAGTATTTGGAGGTAGTAGGTCCTTTTGTAGAGCAGGAGCTGCAAACATTTCCGTAAGTTTCCTTTAGAGTTCAGAAAAGCAGCTGAACTACGTGACATATAATCTTAGGCCGGGGCTTTGAGGACAATCAAGTAAAAGGTGGACGAGCTTCTGAAATACACATAACTCAACCTTAAAACTTAGAGATATCCAACACATGCCTCAGTCCCCCGCTTTCCTCTTCTGCAACAACATGTAGCTTTGCAGGCCATCTGGCAGAGCAGAGAAAAGCCACTGGCCACGGGCTGTGGCTGTCCTCCTTTTTGTTTTGTTGCTGAGCTTTTGGAGACCACGCTGGGGACCATTTCAGTTAGCTTTGGGTGGGGAGGAAGTGAAAGATCAGAGACAGAGACAGATTGGCCGGGAAGCGTTAGGGTGTGGGTGCTTGTGCAAAGAGACCTTGGAGAATCCTGGAATAATAATATGCTGAAGGAAAAGAACAAAAAATTTTAAAAAAAAATATGACCTTAAAACCACCCCACACTTTTTAGTTTTTAACACAGTAGTAAACATCATATGCATTTTTTTGTTTTCTTTGGCTTTGTTTGTTTTATTCTGTGTTTTAGGTTAAACAACAATGTCTAGGCATTGTGACCAAACTGGAAATGAGGGTGATTCCAACCCCAAAAGTTTCAGGGTGCCTGGGTAGGAGAGGGCTGACAGTGCCTAGGGTTTGAAGAAGACGTCAGTGAGAAGTCCTGACTCAGGGCTAGTTCTAAGGGGAACCGAGTAACAACCAGATGTATTCTGGGCAGGATGATCATTAATTTTCTGACTCTGTTAATTAGCAATCACGAAATCAAGAAGAGTAACAGACCATGAGTTATTGTAGACTCCAGGAATTGGAAATGACGGTGTATAACTCAGGAGGAGGAGGGTCTCAGAAGGCACAGAAACACACAGCTGGAGCCGGAGAGAAGGCTAGGCCCGAGCATGCTTCCTGATACTTGGTTTTACAGAGGAGCTATTATAAAGCACAAGAGATTTAAACTAAAAGGTCAGCAAGCTGAGAGGCGGGTGACTCAGGGGTCACTGGAGACCAGCCAGTATGGCGGGAGAGGGGTTGTGGGTCCAGCTTGGGAGATGGTCCCATGGGAATTTCAGGCTTTTTTCCAAGAGTGAAGTCGGAGAGGAGAGAGGAGGAAGTCAGGCAGAGTCTACACTGACCAGGTAGCCTAGGGAAGAGGGAAGTGTCAAAGCAGTGGGCGCTCGGGCAAGGAAGAGGCGGTAAGAAAGGTGCGATAAGAAAGCCACTGAGGCGTGGTGTGTGAGGGGCCCTGGGAAAGCAGTTTCTAAGGGAAAGAGGACATGATTACATCGCACCAGGCATTAGGGACCTGTCTGTAACATGAGTTTTGAAATAGCTGTTGGATTTCACAACGTGGATACAGTTTCATGAATTTGAGAGTTGTTGTCACCAAGGAGCCAGTATGATTTGGGCTGTTGAATGCGAAGAAACATACTAGTGAGAACATTTCTGGAAAAGCCAAGAAGTGGCTTTGCTTCCTGGGCAAGAATGCAGATTTAAGTGGTTTGTTTTGTTTGGGTTATATTTCATTTCAAGATGGGAATGATTCACGCATGGTTAAAGTGGGATAGCAAGGATTAAGGAGGGAGGAAAATTTTGAGGATACAAGAAGATAGTCATTATATTTTTCTAGGCCCGCCAGCATATCTGTCTTTCAGTTAGCAATTTTAAGACATTGAGCAAGGTGAAAGGTTATTGGAGCATGTAGAGGAAGTAACGAGAGAGCTCTGTGTAGCCGTGCTGACCTCAGTGGCGGCTGCCTTGGGCTCAACGGTGTGATCACTCATAGGAGACTTAGGAGTCAATTCTGTGGAATTACTTGCTATGAGAAATGTAGCCTCTGTTGATGACGAACCCTGTCACAAGCACCTACTCCTACCTCATTACGGGAGCATTAATTTCATTTGACAGGAAAACATGAAAAAGACCCTGTCGTTTAGGGTTCCATGTCTCTGACTTTTGTGTATTGGATGCAAACCAACAGAAGCTGACATTGTACCCTTTACATCATAAGGTTCTTCAGTGAATTTAGTAGATTTGGGCAGGGAACGAGGCTCAGAGGTACAGGGCCTGCCTGGCAGGCACTTGGTCCTGAGTGATTCCTGGCAGAAAAAAAAAAAAAAAGATAATTTTTACACATAATATAAGAAATAAAATAGAACATAAAAAATCATACAAATGCCGTGTTAGAAGGTAAGTAGCAGAAGGATAGGTGAGGATGCTAAGGCATAGTCTGATGAACAGAAGAAAATAAGTTCATTGACAAGATACTGAAGGGCTGGGGACAGAGCTCAGTAAAAGAAGAATTTGCCCAACAAGCAAAAGGTCCTGAGTTCAATCCCCAATACCAAAAAAAAAAAAAAAAAAAAACACGTTGAAAGTAAAATTTATGTTGTTTTCTTGTAACCTGCTCTTTATTGATTTAGTCTTCCCAGCAAAGGTGGTTTGAACAGGATGAAACTTAAGCTATTAGGAATTGTTTTGAGTAACTGTGACTGCCCTGTCCACTGTTCTGGCCATTTCTGAATCCATGAATTTCTTAGAGAATTTGATAAAAGTTATAGCTCCCTCAAACATGATATTTTTAAAGAAAGGCAATAAAACCTTACTAACACTCTTTGAACTCTGGTGGTAACCAAAGAGATTGGATACACCTGAGTGTCTCATCTTAATGCCTGATGTCTCTGAGGACTGAACAGATGGCCTCCGGGATGATGCTTAGGCAGTCACTGTAATTTCGAGGTAGGAACCCACAGCGTAGCCTCCCTGAGGAATTCACTCCCATGATCTGACTTAGCATGTCTAAGCTAGCCTACAGGTATCCCAGCATCAGAGAAAGGAGACCTTCCTTACTATGAGAGATTCGAGTGATTCACACTGGAATGGGAAGAGTGCCCATGGTGGAGAGGCCATGAGATTTTAGTCTCCTACGGAAACGTATGAAATCAGGAACAAGATTTACAGAGTGATACGGTTTAAGTGGGAAGGGGAAGGGGAAGTGTTTGTTTCTTTGTTTTGTTTTTTGTTTTTATGACTTTTTTGGGGGTCGGGGCTGAGACAGAACAGAGTTGCCAGTAACTGGTGGGTGGAAACTGTCAGAAGAATGGGGCGTGGTTCTTGCGAGGAGACCAGGTGAGCTTCTCAGAATGAAGGTTTTCAGCTGCTTTTGTCTGTACAAGTGGTGGTGTGGCACAGGCGCTGAGACAGAGCAATTCGGCCTTCAGAATGCGTCAGTGCAGCCCCAGGGGTTTTGGGGGTCCCTCAGGGTGTGGAGTGTGCTGGTTGCCCGCATGAGTGTGCACCTCTTTGGGTCTGCTTTTGGTTTATCTTGTTTGTAGCAGAACTGGTTTCCCAACCCTGACATCTGGGTATTTGGAGTAGTAGCTTCAGCACATCTCTAAGGTATAACTGCAGGCTTTGCCCTCAGAAATTATGATTTGTCAGGAAGGGGTGCATCCAATGCCTGGGCCTGCTTTGGAGGCTCTTCATAGAATTCTAATGCAAAAGCACCACTAAGTACCGCTGTCTGGAAAGTTGCTAAAATATAAGAGCAGAAATATTCTAAGAACTTGACATAGATGTATAGGTCACCTTGCTCCAGGAGATTTCTAGTGGTGGTATAGTAAAAAGGGCAAAGTGTTTAAAGGGAATTTACAAATGAGAATTTGAAAGTGAGATTGTGGTGACATGACCTCAGTGTGAGCTAGGAAAGGTGAGGCTTCGGTGCTCGGTATGGCAGAAATCCATCCTGAAGCACCCTAGTAGTTGTATGCCTCATGAGGAGTGTGTGGCGTGTGTGTGTGTGTGTGTGTGTGTGTGTGTGTGTGTGTGTATCTGTGCATTCACACACCTGTGCGTGTGGTTATTACTCCTCTCAGGTTTAGGGATGCATGTTTGTTGTTGTTGTTTTGAGGTACCAGGGATCAAACTCAGGACCTTGTGCTTGCCAGGCAAACACTTATTCCACTGAGCTATCTCCCCAGTTCCTCTCAGGTTTAAATCATTTCATAAAAAGCATTTTTTTTAGCCTGCTCAGCCCACCCTGGGTGCAGGGCTGGCATGACATTTGCGTCTGGGGATCAAACTGCAGTCCCTGTGCAGCTGCCTATGCAAGCATTTAGACTACTGAGCTATCTGGCCGGCCCCCCACAAAGAGCTGAGTTCTAAGAGCCACGGGTTGAAGTGGCCCACAGGATGTGGTGCAGTGGGTTTACACTTTCAGAGACTTTCTCTTTGCATCAATTTTTTTTATCGTCTGAAACGGTGCTATATATGCCAAAATCTCTGATTTATTTTAGCAAAATTATAGAAAATCATTTCTAATCATCATAATGGTAAAAGATACTGCCTAGTGCTCTAATTTGAAAGAAGAAGTTGCTAGGATAAGATCCAGATGTGCAATATGTTTTTAATCTTCCATTAAAAAAAAAAAAATACTGACTCATGACTCATAAGTGTCTTGCAGTTTTGAAACAACGTACATAGAGAAAAACAGTGTTCATTAAATATAATTTTTGTCTTCAAGGATTGGTGGCAACCACTTAGAGGAAAGCTTTATTTCAGACACTCACGACAGATCAATAATTTTCTTTAGATTTTGTATTCTGCCTTCATAAATTTTGCCACTTTAAATGAGTTGCATTTTGTATGTGGAGGAGTAAGTGTATATTTACACCACATGAGGAACGGAAAAAATAATGGACTGATGGGTAATGTTGCGATTCACTCGTGTTGAATGCTGAGTTGTCTGTCTCTGGGTAATTGATATTATTATTATTACGTGACACTGCTAGAAATAGTACTCAGGGTACTCACACTGAGCCAGATTCTCAGAGCCCCCGTCCCCTCCAATGGAAAGTATGAATGTTTATTTTAGACTACATCTCAGTGGATTAAAAAAACCTGGTTTCTCTCCTAAGAGTAGCCAAGACGTCCATGTTATTCCTCATTGCAAGTATAGGAGGCTGATGAGCCCCACTTCACCGGGGAGTCTCACGAAGTAAGTCCTCGGGGCCCATGGAATCCCAGCCTTTAGACCTTTTTAATTACTTTTTTTTCCTTTATTTTAGTGTTAGGATCTACAGGGTGTCCAGGGTGTTACTACTAGAGCAGACTCGTAGGGATCCGCCTGTGTACAGCCTCCCAAGACCTGTGATTATAGGCGAATTCCACCATGCCAGTCTCAGTTGGGGTCTCCGTGCACCCCAGGGGTGAGGCAGGCATGGTAGGCCTGGGGATCGAACCTCCAGCCCCTGTGCCTGCTTGCAGGCCCTTTAATGACTTTCATTGTGAGACAGGGTCTTGCTACGTCAGGATGCTGCTTAGATGGGCCCAAGCTGGCAGTTCTCCTGCACCAGCCTACCAGCGAGCTGGGATGATGGCATGTCCCACGTCGCCACACTTGATGCTGTCGCTTGTACTTTTGTATATCTCCTGTTTCCCCCGTGGATGTTTTATGACTACATTCTTTCAGTTTCTGTTGTGTGTGTCCCCGCCTCTCCGTATATCCATAGGACCACTATTTTCCTGGTTAAACAGACACTAAAATAGGTAAGAATCAGGACTTTGAATCCTGGGGTGTGGGAACTAGTTAATTCTGAACGTGGAATTTTGTACAAAGAAGATTCTGGAGAGACAGCACCCTTGTCCGGCGCCCCGTATGTATAGATGCCGGTGTCCGCCTCGTGCTCTTCAGAGGAGCTTCGGCCTTTTGGAGGTCCGCTCTGCCAAGTCACGGGTTTAGTGTTTTCTTACGTTATTCTAGAAGACACATTTCCGTCTTTTCCTTTCCAACTTATTCTCTTATTTCTTCTTCCTCTGCCCTCTCGCTTTCCTTTTTTCTGACCTTTTGTCCTTCGCTTGCCTTACTAGCTTAACTTACAATTTTTATTCAATTAATTTTTTACTTTTCTGTGCTTCCGGGAATTGATTCCAGAAAATCGAAGTCACATCACTAGCTATCTTTCGGATTTTGAAACCGGGTCTCCCTGTGCGGCCCAGGCTGATCCTGAACATGTGATCCTCCTGCCTCAGCCCCCACCCACCTGACTCCACTCCTTATTATACTTTATAGGAGCACAGTGCAGTCGTGCACTACATTTTCTATGGTAACTTTGTATTCCTTGCTCAGAGGAATTTGTATTCCTTCGCTCGTTTGTCAGGATTGTCGCACACCCTAAGAGCCAAGGACCCAGAACCATCCATCTCAGACTAAAGATGTTTTCAACAACTTCTCACTAGGTTGTTACACATTTGTAGGCTTTTTCAAGGTACATTCCCAGCTGTTGACTCCTGAAACTCCATGGCATGCCACAGAAATGGGTTTCTCTTAAAAACGTTTCTGATACGTACAATGCCTATAGTGTGTATTAGAGTTTGAGAACCTCTTGTAATTAATCTGCGTGATCCTCAGCTATTATCATAAGAAGTGGGATGGAGCACTCATAACGGAAAGGCGAATTTCACATCTATACGTGCACATACGTAGCTATTGCTCTTAAACTGACCGCCAGTCCTGGGAGGTTGCTTGAAAGACCCCCTTCTGATGTTTCAGTCCAGGTTTCTCAGCCTTCCTGGTAGCGTGTGGTAGAATTATGCCCACATCCAAGGGAAAAAAATCAACTAAATGTCATTAGATATTAAATATAAATGCAGCTCAGTGCCTCTTCTCTTGGTTACAAATGCAGTGGCCTCATTAACCAGGTAGTACATCTTAATTTCTGCTTAGCGATTCCCACACCATTTGACAGCTGTAGAAACGATGAAGTATGAGGTTCGTCATTCCTTCAGAATGATGGCAGTCATCAGGTCGCCGTCAGAGCTGAGTATTAGCTAGAAAGAAGCACATGTTTGTTCTACCTGGAGTCTTACGAACATAACAATTTTGACGTCATTGATCCCTTGTTCTTTGACGTATTTGGTACAAGGTCTCGCTTCGCAGCTCCAACTCCTAGTGAGCCTCCACAGCACTGCAATTACGTACATCTGGTCTTGGCGGCTGGCTCAGCGTGCCTGAGGATGGCGCGGCTGGTGGTGTCCGGGTTCGAATACCCATCCCTGCACTTGAAGGTGTGCTTGACGATTTTTAGCATCTGGGAGTATTTTGTGCTCTTGTTTCACCAAAACACAAAACCAAGCCCGCTTTTGTCCCTGTGCATCCGGAGTATTCTTTGTTGTGAAATAACTTTTTAGGAAACACCTGTTTTATAAATTTGCATTTCACAATGGAGAGAATACAGTTTTTTCTTTTGTTTGTTTTGGTTTTTTTTAGTAGGTTGTTTTTTCTCATATTAAGTTATAATGATGTTAAGGAACATAATCAGATTTCCACTTCGGTGAACCATATTAAACAGTGAACTCAGTGAGACCAATTTTCACTTAGGTTGTAGAGGCAGACTTTTATCAAAATGAAGTCAGCAGCATCAGTGTATAGAAAAACAGGGAACACTGGCTTGGCAGGATCTGCATGACACGATTTGGGGTATATCGCTCTAGCACTAACCACAAGAGGACAGAGAGGAGAATGCTTCCAAGTCCCCCGCCAGCTCGTGCTCTTTTTTTCTGGACTCTGGATTGCGCTCTGAGGGATTTGAATGGATGAGCACCGCGGCGTGGCCTCAGGCCTGCTTCCGAGCCCAGAACTCTGGGTAATTTGTACGGTCTTGCCTTCTTCCTCTTGGATACTTCACCAAAGGGAAAGGGAAAGCAGAAGCGGATCCTCTCAAGTGGATGTAGCAGGCAATTAAAAGAATAACATAGAATAATTATAAAAAGTTTGCTCAGGGAAATGAGTCCTGCTCCCCACATGAAAGGAGAAGAATATTTCTACAAGTAAATAGTAGTTGTCACTTAGACAACTGGACATGGCGGAGTTTGGGGGGAAGTAGGAGGGTAATTGGAAGGAAAGAACAAGATGGATTAATATACCAGTTACCCAAAGACATATTAAACCTACCTCAAGTTCTGCCCTGACTTCTCTGGGGAAATCAGACTGGAGGCACCGGTCCTCTGGGGGAAGGGTGTCCCCATAGCCTCCCGTGATTTAAAGCTGACACTAGAAGTTTATTTTTTTTCTCACTAATAATTATGCTCAGCTAGGGATACAGAAATGGCACTTTGCAGTGAATGACAGAAGGGTAGTTATTTTAGAAAGAACTTTTCAATATCCATGGTAGATAGCTCCTTGAAAATGTGTTCTGCAGAGTGACAGGAGAGTGGCAGCCGTGCAGGCTGTCTTTGACCACAGCCACACAAATGAATCGCCTCAGACCAGCAGGTATTGACGAAGAGGCTTCTGCGCCCCGGGGACTGCACACCTGCATCTGCGTGCTAGAGTCTGTAGACGCTATGAAGTTGGTTTGTTCATTTAATCATATGCTTTTAGTTTTCTTCTACTGCTGTTGAAAAGTACACTTAGAAGCAAGCATGAGGCCTTTTTTTTTTTTTTTTTTTTTTTTTTTTTTTTTTTTTTTTTTTTTTTTTTTTTTTTTTTTTTTTTGTCTTTTTGAGACAGGATCTCACCATGCAGTACAGGCTGGCCTTCAGCTCAGTTTTATAGCTCAGGCTGGGATCGAACTCGCAGCAATCCTCCTGCCTCAGCCTCCCAGGTGCTGGAATTCTAGGCGTGCACCAGCACGCCTGCTTGAAGCTCTTTGCTCTTGAACACCACGGTGAGCACCCTCTGTTGCAAGGACAAAGCATCTAACTCCCTCAGATTAAAGGAGGAAAGGTGTATTTTCCTTTGTGGATGCAGAGGTCTCAAGCTCTAGTGGTCTGGTTCCAAGCCAGAGCTGTAGCCCTGGGAAGCATGGAGGGGACAGCTGGTCAGTTTGTGATATTTGGGAAGCAGAAAGTAGAGCAAGAGCCAGTGAGGAAGGACGCGGACCACCTCTAGTCCCCGGGGTCTCCTTAGGACTCTCTTCTTCCACCTGGCCCCCTCCTCCTAATTCATCCATGACTGTGTCATCGATTAAACTATTGATGAGGTCATTGCCCTGCCAAGCTAAAGGCCTCTCCAGCAGTCCTTTAATCCAGTCAAGTTGACAATCAAGATTAACGGCTACAAACATCCACTGACCCAGCAAAGAACGGTAGCCACGCCTCTGAATGGGTGTACGCAAATGCATCTAAGCATTATCTAGCTAAAGCTGGCTGTAAACACACACACACACACACACACACACACATAATATATAATGTATAATATGTAACATATATATAATATATGCAAAGTCTGTGTTACTTGTTATGTATTCAAATTTTGATGTTCTGCTCAGCTTCTCTAATTTGTGGCCTGTGAGTATTCTGGCAAACACACTCTCAGAACAGGAAATCTGTGTTTTAAACTTCTGTCCGTACCAGGAAAAACCACTGATAAAATCGTGATGACCCCAACCACCACTCTTCCCTGTTGTCTCGTCTCAGCGTGATTCTCAGAATCCTTCTCCACATCCTCCTCAAGTTTTCCACCCACCCAACATACGGCTCCTGAGGATGTGCCCTGTGTCGGTCATGACTCTGTCCTGGAGCACAGCTTTGAGCTAGGAAGATGGGCTGACCCTGTGCTCCCATGCTGCACGGTTGTGGCCTTCTCATTTCGTGCTGGAAGCTGTCTACAACTTGCCCTCCTGCTCCTGAGGCAGCAGAGACGGCGGCTTTCCTTTTGGGCCTCTCTGGCCCAGCGCTGCAGGTTCATTAAGGCCTTCACTCCTGAGCAGGTCAGGCCTCTTCCTGTGGCAGTGCACTTCCTGCCACTGTGGGGCTGTTACCTGCTCACCCCACCACCCTGCCGGGGTGCTGGTGGGGGTGCAGGGCTCTCTCTGCCGTGTGAGCTTTCTTTCCAGGGTAAACATATCCAAGTCCTTTCTACATACACAGGCTTTGTGTGATCCCTCTGTGGTTTTCCCAGAGTTCCACCTTGCCTTCACAACGTTCTTGAAAGTATAAAGGATACCTGCCTTCTTGGTCTCTGCCTCCTGGTCTCCATCTAACTCTCAATGCTGTTCCTTTCTGTTCCACCTGGATTTCTGAGGTTACTGGGGCAGAGTAGCCGACACAAACTTCTTTCTGATACTGTTTTTCTCTTTCAGTGAGCCATTTCTTATTCTTGACACAGGTCTGGCATTCAGCTGGATTTTTTAACATTATCCTTGCATACCTGCAGACCTCTGACACAGCTAGAGCCAATACATGTCATGGTGAAACCCAATATGTCATGTCGCACAATCACTTTTGTGCTCTTTTCCTTAGGTTTTCCCCCTTTGGTACACGCCTCCAGACCCCAGGAGGTCATGTGTGCGCCTTCTCTTCCCCTCACTACCTCAGCCAGTGCCGTCTCCAATCTCGCTAACTCTCCGGCCACCACCTTTCCTCCGAGTCACCTGCCATACTCTCGGGATCCTCAGTGATTGTCATTCTGTGCGATCCCTCTCTCCTCATTTCTGACTTGGAATTTTTTTTTAATATATTTAGTCCAGGGTCTACAGGATCTCCGTACAGATTGGGCTCATAGTGGTCCTCCTGTTTTCAACCTCCCAAGCGCTGGGATTACTGGCACACAAGAGTCGCCACACCCACTCTTAGTGCTCCCTGAGGGCGGGACCAGCACAGCATGCCGGGATCGAACCTGGTCCTTGCATCCGCCTAAGCAAGGTGCTTTAATGTGCTGAGCTAACGGGCCAGACCTCCTGACTTGGAAAGTTGAAGATATTCTACTTGAATTCTCCACCTTCAGTAATACTGAAGTACCTGTGTGTCTAAAATTAGTCTTGCCTCTGTGCCTGTTCATAAATTTCACCCTGACTAGAACAACCTTTTCTGGTTGTTTTGACACTTAAGATGTTCTTTTTCAAGATACAGCTCAAGAGTGGCCTTGACTTTGTCTGTCCACCTTGGCCTCACTCCTCCTACCTCTTCGACCTCTCATTTACAAGTCTGAATTGCATAATGAATATTCATTTCTTCTGGAGCTCAGCTTCTTCATCAAATGTGAAATGGTCTAAGATCAAATCCTATATTGTGCTCCACTCAAGAGCCACCCGATATCAACCAGGCAAGACTTTCTGGAAGTTTGAAGCAGAAGAAGACGGCCAAGCTTTGAATGAAGAAAATCAGTGCTTGTTCTTGACCGACAAGGGAAGAAAGCCTTGATGGCCAAATGGTTTGTTTGTTTGTTTTTATTGAGTACAGGGTCTCCAGGGTCTTAAGACATAGACTGGACTCGCAGTGACCCTCTTTTGTTTCAGCCTCCCAGGTGCTGGGATTTATGGGGCACACACCGCCATGCCCAGTCCGATGGCTAAATATGTGTTATGTTTAATGATCCATTGTGTTCTTTGTGATTTGTTTGTGAGTCTGGGACAGTGTCAGTCAGGTAGCTAAATTTCCAAGGAAGTACTGATGAATGATCTACAGCCAGTTGCTATTAAACAAGAACTTGTGTTGTGCTTGGACTATTACATAAAGCCCAGTAAGGGTTCTGTTCAAGGAAGAGACCAAGGTGATAGGTAGTAGTATATTTCATCACTCTAAAATCTTAGAAGTCTACCTAAAAAGACATCATGTTGTCCTCCTTTGCGTACATACTGACACCAGGTCCTGCAAAATGACTTCATCCTCACTGTTCAGCCAATGTGTGACAGAGCCAAGACTGGAAATCCAGTTTTAATTGTCCAGTATGGCAGTCTCCACAAGCAGAGCGGTGTTGGACCATGTGGCCAACAGGAGGGGCTGAGGGCCCTTGGGGGCAGTGCCCTTGCTTTGTGCCACCAGGTGCATGACTTTGCTGTTGCTAAGAGCCTTATTTAGATGAACTCCAACAACAGCACCCGCAGCGGACATGGCGCTGCTGTCTGCCAACCTCCTGGTGGTCACATGTAAAGAGCTTGGGAGGAGCTCAGCTCCTGGCTGGGCCAGAGGAAGTGGACAGCAACGGGCAGCACCTCCGTGAGAGGCCTTTCATGTCATCTTCCACTCCACAGTGTAAAGTAACACGAAGTGCTGTCACACGCCGGATTTTCATATATTTTTGGAGGTCACCAGGCTTATCTGCATTTGTCAATTTGAGAGGACTTGTGTGCAGATACTTTTGGACTTGTGTGTACGCTAGATTAAAGCGGAGGTAGTTGTGCCCCGGAATTTCAGTGCCATGCTGACCTGTTCACCCGAGCCTAGTGACAGTGCTTTACAAAATCCAATGGCATTAGCAGATAACGCAGATGGTGAGGGACGGGAGTGGAAAGAGCAGCAACACCATGAGTGATTGGCAGATTAATTCCGTAAATAATAGGATTTTCCTTCAGCGCACCACTTTGAAACCTGCTCGGGTGGGTGGCTCTTTCCCCGGGAATGCTCCCTTCTGCCTGGCCCCTTCATCTTGCCTGGTGTGCGTGTCGCACCGCTGCGCCCCTTTGGTCAGGGCCTGTGTCTCCGCTGCCAGGCTGGCCGCACTGCCAGGGTCTTCCTGGGCAGGGCTCCTCCTGCCTGTGGGAGGCCTGGACCTCCTGCTGTGCTCGCTGCTACAGCCTTCCCGGGAGGCCGCGTGGTCCGTAACAGCTGGGACAGCTCAGCGCTGGGGCTGCAGAGGTGTGTTTCCTCGTGTTCCAGGCGCTCGCAGGGCGGGCTTTCTCCAGGGCCTGGGGAATTACCGCAGAGGCCTTTGCTGTAAAACTGACAAACTAAGCCCTGCTTCCTGCTTCCTCTTGGTACTCTTGTTGGCATTCACATTGCCCTGAGATTTCAAGGCATTGGTGACCTGGGCAAGTTCTGGAGTCTGTGTGGTAGGCAAGCGTCAGTGATAAAAAGCACCAGATATGACCAACGTTTTGATTTATGCCTCCTAAGAATCTGATTTCCTTTTCATAAGCATACCTTGCATAATACTTGCAGTCAAGACGGATAAGAAGAAGTGGAGCCAAGGTGTAAGTTATGAAATAAGCCCAAGGAAGAAAATAAAATTGTGGAATAGGAAGTGAAGCATTTGGGAGAGATTGTTGAACTCATTTCTGTACAAATATTATTTGCATTAAAATCAGAGGATTTACTTTCATTTATTTTGTTCTGGTCATGTAAGGAGTTACTACCAACTTGAAAAAAACTGTTGGACCTTCAGTCTTCTTAAGAAAATTCTCTTGATATCTAAAGCAGGTTTTATTATCCAAAAATGCATTCACCCTTCTTATTAATTATGTTTGTATTAGAGATATTTCACCTGGCTGACTTACACTAACAATAAATAGGTTAAAGTAAAATATGGTTTTATCCTGTTCCTGTGTTCTCCTCCTGGGGGGAAAAAATAGTTGGATGGTAATTGAAATATAGGGAAACAGATTGTCATTTTAAAATGTTTTGCGATAGCCAGACACAAGATTTCTCTCCTGCTCAGAGAGACAGACTCCCTATTTGTCTTTCATTGCTGCTTCTTGGTTCTTACTTTTTGTGTTTTAGCTATGAAAAGATTTCAGATTCTTCCTGAGGGGCTGGGAAAGGGTCTCAGTGGTCCAGCTCTGGCTGTGCATGAGCAAGGCTCTGGGCTCAATCTCCAGAACCTCTACCCTCACCAATAAAGACAAAAAGACAGACAGACAGACAGACAGACAGACAGACAGACAGACAGACGAGCTGTGGGAAGCTTCTTCCACTGCAGTGGAAGGGTGCCACTTGGTATGATAAGCAGAGTAATTAGAGCAGAGAAGGAGGTGGTAGGGTCTTTCTAGAATATTCTGGCATCATGGTTACTACCAACGCAGTACTGCTTACCTGTTAAATTCTTTACCAAATCGTTTTCATGCATCTCTTTTAAAATGCATATCCTGCAGACTAGGGATACAGCTCAGTGGGACAGTATCTGTCTGGCCACCGTGAGGTCCTGAGTTCAATTCCTAGTTCCAAAAAAATAAAATAAAATAAAGTGCACATTCTTAGACTGGACTTCTTGACCCACTACCAGGGTTAAGCCGTAACCAAATGCGGGGTTGTTCTCTCTGTGCGTTCAGTAGTGGAGTGTTGAAAGGATCAGCCACAGATGAGGCAATAGGGCAGAGGAGAGAAGCAAAAGGCCTCTGGGCTCCTGGCTGATGTACAATACAAAAGCACCTCCTGTAGGACAGCCGTGGATTCCAGGATGTGGATTTGTGCAGTGCAAGTTACTGAGAAATCTCTTCATGGAGCAGAGGCGGCTAGGGCTGTGTTTTTCGAAGTTCTTTTGAATTTGTTGAGAGGATAATAAAGATCACTGTTCAGCTTTTCAAACTATGCTCTCCTTTGAGGTGCACTGGAAAAATGTAGCTCTTCTCTAACATTTTTTTGTCCCTCCCGACTGCCTCACTCTCTTCCCTGCTAAGAAAATGTGCATTGTGTTTGGCCACAGAGCAAGACCTCCAGGGACAGCCGTGTGCCAGAGGGCTCTGTGTGGGAGGCGCACTCTGGCCAGCTGATTGAGGCAGCAGGTCCTTGGGGGCTGCGGGCCAGGCAGGCGGCAAGTCCCTGGTCTTAGAGCAGTGGAGCTGCTCAGAGCTGAGCTACCTTGCAGTGTTAGTAAATTGTTCCAGCGCCCCCCACACACACACCCTTGGGGAGCAGCACTGGCCTGCAGGTGTCACCGTCCGGCCCCTTACGGCCAGCCAGCTTTTCACAGAGGCTAGGACTTACCCATCCTAGCTGTGGTCTTGCACAACTGAAACCCATTTGCAGCCTGCTTTTGGTTCTGTTTTGAGGGAAACACACACACACACACACACACACACACACACACACACACACGCAGTCAAGTTGTTTCTGGGGAAGCGGCAGAGGTGGGTCCTGGCCACCAGGAGTGGCGGGCAACTTGGCCATGGCGTCAGGCAGCCTCACAAATCACTGTGCGACGCGAAAGCCTGCCTGTTTGTTCCTTTGCTGACCTGCAGGCACTGGGGAGCGCCTCATTCCTGCTTCTCAGTATGCACGGAAGTGATGCGGACGGACTTAAGCAAAGCATCACCACGCAGTTTCCCTCCTACGCACTCTATTAAGGGTTAGCCAGGGTAAGATGTCTGCAAAGCTGTCTTCACGTGAAAATGGCTTGTGGTTTCTTCTCAGAGTGCACACTTTTCTGTCCTTCCCTATCTTGCACTGCAGCTGTTTAGAATCTTGGTTCCAAGAAATGGAGAGCATCTATCTCACCCCATCTTAAAAGCAAGAAACTAAAGAAAAACAGAAAAGAGCAACAGAGACTAGAAACACACAGCAGAGCTGAGCACACGCAGCGCTCTTGCTGGTCTTCCCCGGGGCTCTTTCCACCCCTCACAGACTGCCTTTGTCCCGTCTCCTAGTGCATTTGTGCCCACACAGGATTCAATAAATCAATTGGCCATAATATCGTTGCAAACTATTTAATTGCCAAAACTGATCTTCAGTTTCATTTTCAACAGAACAAATCGCATTACTTGCCTCAGCCTAGGCTCTCTCCCAGGTCACCCGGTGCAGCTCAGAGCCGGGTCGCTTCTGACACCTGGATATCACTGAGGAGCTAGACACCCTTCCTGGCATGCAGGCCAGCAGCAAGGCCTTAACCTGATGAGCTTTCCAAGGACTTGAAGATTGTGTTCAAGGCTTTGCTGCTGAAATGTGTAGCACTAGTTTTTGTTTTATGTTGTCTGAATGATTGTGTGCAGATCGATCTTGACTGTCTTTAAGTGAGATGCTGTGCGAAAGACTTCTTACCTTCTCTCTTTGGGCTATGCATCTGTGAGGTGTGTTCTAGATTCGTTGTTCTAGATGTACTATCGTTGGCCTTGCTACACCCAGTGGCCCTCTCCCTGCTCTGAATTGTGCAGTTCTTGCTGGGCCCTGCTTAGCTCAGGGTTCCTTCCCAGAGCCAACTTGGCTTCTCCAAGGTTAAACACGTTCGGCTCCCACTGCAAATTAGGACAGAAGAAAATCCTAGGAGCTGAAACCCTCTGCCACCCAGGGAAAGCCAGGTATGTTGGACAGAGGACCACATGGAGGCAGTGGTCAGTCTTGCTAAATGTTCGCTTCCTGCCTCAGTTTTGCTCAGGTCTGATCATTGCTATGATCACTTTGCTTTCATAACCTTCGATTCTCCTCGCAGTGGTGAGGGAAGAAACGATCATGACTTTTTCTCCTGAGTGTGTTTTAGGCTTTTGATTACACGGAGTTACAAACGACTTGAAAACAAAACATTTTGGCCAACAGTAAAAATAAAGTGAGTATCATTTTGACACAATTTAGGGTTGTGTTTTTGTTTATTTAGCTACTTATAAAGTACAGTAAACGATGGTGTGTAGGAAGGTTTTGACTGCTATCTCTTTAATCTTTCAAATGGGCTTTGGTTTGTGGCTTCCTTGAATGCTGGTTAAAATTGGGTTTTTCAGAGTAGCCCCAAGTGCTTTTCTAGAAAACGATAAAAGATCTATGTTTTAAGATGGTTATCTATTTTTTGCAAGCTTAAATATTTACATCAAGAAGTTAATCTTTTGAGGCCTCTGTCATTACCCTATGTTTGACTGCCAGAATTCCTGCTCTTCTTAGTGTAGCTGTGCGCTTGATTTTCTAGGTGTTGGATGGACAGATGGACTTTCTTGGAACCTAGGCATTATTTTCCACTCTTGTGCCTCTTTTGCTACTGTGACTGGCAGTGGATAGATCTCCAGCTCAACAACCACTTTGTTCTTACTAGTTGAAGGTTGACGTTGGCTGTTGGCGCTTTATAAAATTCAGAATAATCATTAGCAAAATAAATACATAAATAAATATAAACAATGAGTGAAGGTCAAACAAATAAACAGAAGAACCAGCAAGATAGATGAGGAAAATAAATGAGCAGCAATTATGGATTTATAAGTGACTTTGCCCAAGGAAGACCACCCAGTGGTCCACATGGGGTGTCATATTGTGTAGCAGAGCATGCTGGGATAGGGCACAGCTGTGAATAGCTGAGTCCTATCTATTTGCAGCCTCTGCAGCCTTGGTAAAATCTCTTACCACTTCTTTTATAAAAAGGTGTTTGGCTGTTACAGAGTCTCTCTACGCAGCTCAGCCTTGTGGCAATCCTCCCGCTTTCAGCCCCCCTAGTGCTGTCACAACAGGCATGCACCCCTGCACCCCTATCCCCAGATCCTGGCCGGCTCAACCTGCCTTGGGGGCAGGGCTGGCACAGCATGTGGTCCTGAGATTGAACTGCGTTCACTGCACTTGCCTGACCTTGCCTAAGCAGGTGCTTTAGTCCGCTCAGCTACCTGTCTGGCCCTGAAAAATCTCTTACCTCTCTAGGTCATTCTCTGCCTTGATAAAGTAGGGATAATAGGACAACTATTTCCTAGTAACATTGGGATGAAAAGTATCAATATTTATTTTATTGCCTTTAATAAAAAATAATGAGGCAGTTTCAAAACACATTAGTCATGTAGCCACAGTAATTGATATCATATTTTCGTCTTCACAGTAGAAGATGCAGACCTGACAATTTTTCTAATCACTATTGGTACAAAAATTTCTTCTCATTGAACTAAGAGAAAATAGTTGTATACAGAGTCCAATAGTCTGTAATAGTAGTGGGTTATTGGCAGAACTGGGAGCATTGAGAGCTGTTAATGTAAGTCTTTTACAGCTCCGCATACTAATCTAGCTTTACTTTTGATGCCTTCTGGTCAAATTTCTCTGCTGGGTGGTTAAGAAGAGTATTAATATTTATAAACTATCTTAAAACACATTTAGTACCACATAAGTTCTTAAATTTACTAAATATTTTTAATTGAATATTTCTCTTTTCTTTTCAGCATAACACATTTTTTTTTTTTTCATTTTGAAAACAAGTACTGTGGTGGCTTCTGTTTATGAACTTAACTTGTTCCTTGATCCGGAAAGAGAGTGCCATATTCATGTTCCTGTGGGAAGGATGCCGCAGTGGAGCTCATCACCTGATACAGCATTCATAAATTATAGGTCCACAAGCCTGCTGCTCTCGGGGCGCTACTCTTAGTACTTTTCATGGATTAATGTTAGATTTTTCCTTCAACATAAAGCAACCAGTGATACATACCAACTAAGTAAATTTTGTTCTAGAGGATAGGTTAGAGAAAGAGTGATCACTGTGAGAATAAGCACTTTACTCCCCTTTCACTGCCTAAGAACAACAAAACCATGCCATAAGAGTAATCTGTACATGCTGTCCATAAGAGAAGCCCAGAGACCATTGCTTAGTTTAGGGCATTTAGTCTCTCCCTGTCGTCTGTCATGATGGCCTAATACTTGGAAGCAAGGTTAGATTATAAATGAGTGTGCCGCTGAGCATAAGTTGCTCAGCTAGAATTTCAGTTTTCTTCTCCTCCTTTGGGTGAATTTCTCACAAAGGACATTGTCCCAGCTGAGCACATACTGCGTTCATTTTCCTTTCTCTACACAGCTACGCTAGGACTTCCTTGTTGCGGCTCAGACGTTGAACTTAATTTTTCTTCTTCTACCATATTTTGTTAGCTCCTTCTTATCTCCTTTCCGTTAATTCATTTGTCAGGCTTGCATCCGCCAGTTTCCTTCCTGAGCTCTCTCTCTAGCTCACTACAAGGTCTGACAGGGATTTCCTTGCCTCCCAGTCTCCCAATCTAAAATTTAGCTCTTTTCTTCTTGATATCTTAATTTAGAAAGCCCCTGCCGCATACAGGGGGAATTAATCGTATTCAACAAAGGACTAGAATCTTGAATATCAGATGCTTCTAGAACTAAATCAAAAGAAGAAAGTCCCTTGAAGGATAAGGGAGCAGTATGAACACACAGGATGGCTGTGTTGAAGTAAAGGAAATGTCAGAAGCCAACCGACATTAAAAGATGTCACGTTAGTGAGCAACCCAATGTGAAATGAAGCCACCATGAGATTCCGTTTCACATTCGACTAATTAGTATATATTAAAGGGTGACAGTATCAAAAATTATGGAGTAGTCAGTGTCTCAGACTTGGAGTACATTTTGGAGTACATTTCATGTTGGGAACCAGTTGGATACCAGATTAAACATGTGAGCCTGTAACCCAGTAATTCTGCTTACAGTTATTTTGCAGGTGCATTCTGGGAGTTTTTCACACATTGCTCCAATAAACAAAACCTCTGAAAAGAATACCCACATCCATCAGTAATACAATAGATATGTTCATTATTATATGGGGTGTATTAATTCAGCTGGTCGCAACATGCAAGAAATGATTGCACTATGCTTACATGAGTCCGTGTAGAGGTAGCTAAGACACGTTTTTTTATTTTTTTTGGTACCAGGGATTGAACTCAAGACCTTGCACTTGCCAGACAAGTACTAGTCTACGGAGCTATCTCCCTGGCCCTAAAACACATGACACTGAGCCAACATGCCTCTCACAGCAATTCATGAGGGGTTGTTTCCTTTCTGATTATGTAAAACATGTACATTATAACCTCTGTTTCTAAGGTTGAGTTGGACATTCTCCTTTAAAACTGATCAACCCATTGCATAGATTTGTGTTCTATTTATGGGATGCATAATTGGTAGTATAGCAACAAGGTTTATTCTCAATAGCTAATCTTTTCATTTTAAGAGTACTCAGTTAAAGTGTCTGCCTGACAAGGTTAAAGTCCTGAGTTTGATCCCTGGTACCAAAACAAAGAAGCAGTAAAACTCAGTTATAGTTTCTCAGATTGGATTTTCTGTTAGTCTTGAAATTTAATAAGAATCCTATAGTTGAATAAAGTCTCAATAAAATATTTTTAGAATCAGCTAGTCTGTTCATTAAAAGTTGTGTTGAGTAGAACTTGTGTGCCTCTAGGTAGTATAATTTTCATAAAAAATTATGATGCAGCTATGGCATTTACAGTACTTTATAAGTCATGATGATGCTGTGATATTGGAAAAGCTCAGCTGAAGAGACATAAATATCATACTGAGCTGAAAGCTTATGGGAAGAAGGCAGGCAGAGGTAAACCACAGACACTCTAGAAACCAAACTTTGCAAGGCCTTGGACTCCGATTCTTATAGACTGGTGTCTTAGTTACTCTTCTCTCATTGCTGGGACAAATACCCAACACCCAAAAAGAAAGAAGGAAAGGTTTATTTAGCTCACAGTTTGTGGAGGTTTCAGTCCATATTCAGCAGGCCCAAGGCTGAGTGGAACAGAGCAGAGAGCATCCAGTTCAGGGAGATGGAACAGCAACAAAGTGGTGGCAGAGGCAGCCAATCAACCAGAGTAGCAGAGCAACGGACAATCAGGGGAGCAGGAGCAACAGCAAGAGTCTGTCTCCCTATCTCTCTTTATATCACATTCAGGCTCTCTGCCTCAGCCCATCTGCCATAGGTCACACCCATAATCACAGAAGTACTCAGACCCGCAATCCCATCAGTACTAAAACACATAATCCCAGTGGAGCATGACTCAAGTCTCGAACTCTAGAAGTCCCCAACCTATGATTGCATCAGGCTTTGGGGGACAACTAGACATAAACCATAACAGCTGTCCTCAGGGTCTTCTAAGTTATAATGAAGCAGAGACCCTCACCGCCCCACGATCTCTTCCAGATTGTCACATGCTACACGTGAGACTGAGTATGGTCCCAAGAAGGGCAGAAGGCTTGATGGGTGTGTGTTATTTTTAGGTTCTACTTCTGCAAGCAGCTTTGGCATTGTTTTACCTCTAGCACATTCAGGGTAAGATTTTGTTTCCCTATATCTTTCTTTTGCTCCCAGTTCTTGGCAAAGGTGAAAGCTGCAGTGAGATGTGGCATGGGCCTGTGTGTGTGTGTGTGTGTGTGTGTGTGTGTCTGTATGCACACGTGGGGGGAGGCTCCCACAGTGGTGCTTGTATTCCTTTACCTGTAGCAACTGTAACAGTGACATTAGAGGAACTCAGGTCTTCATGCAGAATTGCAGGGCATTACAGAGGCGGGAACACATCTCTGGTATTCCAGTGATACCACATGCTATTAATAACAAGCCACTGTTCATTTTTCTCTTTCATTATTTGGTTTTCATGAGATTTGATGAAATTCCATCCATGGTTGTGGTGCAATTGGAAGGCCAAATACAGAAACCCAAATTGGGTTAGACAGTAGGATGAAGATAAGACAGTTGGGTCTTAGCACGATTGTCAGACGCAGAGGCCTCTTAATATAACTGACCTTGTACAACATGCAGAAATCCACAGAATAAATTAGAACTAATCTTGGAAAAAACTTTATAAATATTTTTGGACAAACGTTTCAAATATTTGCCTTCATAGATGTTGTCACATATGTTAGTGTGAGCCAGAAATAGAACTACCCCTGGCCCTAAAATGTTAAAGAGAATAATTCTAAAATATGGCAGCATTTCCTAAGTAGTGATTTGTTTTTCCTGTCTTTTGGGTAATGAACTTTTTTCTAAGCTGCTGTTTAGAGAAACATTAAGAAGCGATACAGATGTAAAGTGTGCCAATCGAAAGTCTGGTGTCTCAGGCACTCTGCACCTGGCACTGTTCTAGCAATGACAGTTGGACCTGCTTAGAAAGTCCTACTATCTTTTTCTTAAACTCATTCATAATTTTTAAAGAATTTGTTTAAAATGTCTTTTCGAAAACAGATCCAGCTGAAAGGATTCTGCTTTAACAGCTAATACACAACACACATTTTCTTTCCATATATTTAGTGTAGGCTCTCCAGGGTCCCACTGTTCAGATCAGGCTTGTAGTGATCCCCCCCCCCCCCCCGTTTTCAGCCTCCCAAGTGCTGGGATTAGAGGAGTGTGCCACCAGCCCGTCTCAGGGTGCCCCAGGGGCAGGGCTGAAAAGGCATGCTGTGGATGCATTTTGTTATTTTAATGTTTTGGTAGTACCTAAACATGTAGAGGAATAATGAAATCAAGCTATGCCCATCCAAATTCGTGGCTTTGCAAAATTCTGATTTTCTCTAGAGGGTCTGTGGCTTGCGTTTGCCTGCGTTCTCCTATAAACTTCCCCCCTGGTATCTCTGGGCTATTTTTGTAGGAAGCAGTGGAGGGAAACTGTTGCCTAAGAAATAGCACAGCCTGTTCCAGGCCAGCGTGGCAGAGCACAGTAGGCTGGAGGAATGGCTGTGAAAGCACGCAGAAGAGGTGCTTACGGCCAGGGCCTGTCACACGCAACCCTCACACACATACTCAGCCCCCACGAATGCAGTGTTTGCTTCCTTAAGATTTTGCTGGAGCCCCTTTCTGAACCTCCAGCTCCTGAAAAGAAGCCTGGGGGGCTGCGCATGCGCCCCTGGGGTGTGCTTTCGTTCGCCCAGTCCCTCTGCCACCTACTGATGGTGTGTCTCTCCTGCTCCTTCTTTTTCTCACCGACGCTGCCCCCTCTCCACGGCACATGAAGACTGCTGTGTCCACTGCATCCTGGCCTGCCTGTTCTGTGAATTCCTGACCCTCTGCAATGTCGTCCTGGGACAGGCGTCCTGCGGCATCTGCGCGTCGGAGGCCTGCTGCTGCTGCTGTGGGGACGACGTGGGCGAGGGCTGCAGCTGCCCGTGCGACGTGGACTGCGGCATTATGGATGCGTGCTGCGAGTCCTCGGACTGCCTGGAGATCTGCATGGAGTGCTGCGGCATCTGTTTTCCTTCCTAAGCCGCAGCCGGTCCTGGGCGTGAGAACTGGAGGACACTTTCGGGATTCTCGTGGAAGGAACTGAAAAACGCGTGGTGGGGTTCTGTTGAGACAACTTGGTATTTGCACTGTCCACTCGTTGTTTTTAAGTATGCTCTTAAGCCATTTTTTCCCACCAATCTACATGGTTTCTTATGTGAAAATTTAACTGCCTTAACTGATTGTTGAAACTTTGTAATAGGTGATAACTGAAGTACAACACACACACACACACACACACACACACACACACACACACAAATATTAAATGTATCCTCTTTTTGCAGACACTTCTGCTTCTTCTACATGTTCCAGGAAGTCAGTAGCTCCAAATATACTTCTTCTTAATTGGGTATTAAAACTAAACCACTTACAATTGATATTTATTTGCTAGATGTTGCAAGCAGCGTATAGCTTTAAACTTTAGGAAACAGCCCCACCCCACCTGGACACTGAGATGGCTTCCGTCCTTTCTTGCTCCCTGACCCCTTGTTTATCAGTTGCTGAGGGCCAGTGCTGGCTGTTTTCTAGTCAGGCCGCAGGGCATGACTATCAGCCCACACTTGTCCCTAGGAACGGAGGACCAAGATCGTTCAGAAACTAAGTATCCCAAAGCACACTGAGAATTATAGAAAGAAGCAAGACACAAAGGGCCACAGGAATAAACAGAGAAACGGCGGACTATTGAGGAAGCCATCCGGAAAAACGAGGTAGCTAAGCAGACCGCTTAGGACGAGGGGTCCATCTGCTACTTCAATGAATTCATTTGAATTTAGGACAAAGTACTAGGCGCATGGCCTGAATTGGGCATGCCCCAGCTCAGTATGTAGAGAAATGCCTGCAGCTGCCCTGTTTTAGCTGTAGGGACTCAAAAATTTTTAAGTGATATTTAAGGAAGCCAAAGTATGCCCTTCTATGTGTATGATTAAAATGCTATAATAAATCAAATATCTGGTAAAATTTACTATATTTTATAGAACTGTAGATTTTTTTAAAAAACACATTTCATTTATTAGAAGATACTTTAATATTAACATCTCATTATTGTGCTTTTGATTTTTTTCAAAGGATTTTGTTTTGAGAGCTTCAGGTCTGCTGGAAGTGTGTCGTCTGCTAGTTTTGGTTTATTTCTTAATTCTGGTTCTACTTCATAAAAATAGTTAATCTTGGATGATGTAAACCATTCTTTTTCGCGGGGGGAGGGGTCAGGCTCAGCCCATCCTGGGTGTGGGGCGGGGCCTGGCATGTGGCCCCGAGGATTGCAGCACAGTCCCTGTGCTTGCCTGAGCAGACACTTTGGACTGCCCAGCTCTCGCGCTGTTCCTAAGATACAAGCCATTCTTTCCAGGACAGAGGAAGCCCTGATATCCACCAGGGTGATCACATTAAGTGCTGCAATTTTTAGTTACATTAAGCCCATTATGAAGGTAATAACGTTCCCTGCATGTGAAGAAGGGTGGCCATCGCCAAGTTAATCAGAAGGTTCCAGGGTCGTAAGTATGTGAAGCTTAGAAGAAAAGGAGATGCATTTTTTTTTGTCCTTTATGGTCTGCTGTGAATCTGTCCTCTCCAAAATTATAGTTTGGTTTTACTCACTATCATTCCCTATAGAAATTTTGAAACTAGAATTAATAGTTATTTTTAGTTTTTCTAGCTGATTATCCAACTGATAATAAAGTCATATTTTTAGGAAGCCTTTAGGAAACCTAAATTTATGAGGGATTTTTTAAACCTGAATTGTATAAAGCCTGTGGTTTTCTTTTGAGAAGAGACCTAGATTCCAGTTATATTATTATGTAAGGCGTTAAAAGAGGAAAAAAAAAATGTTAGCAATCTCATACTTTTCTTTCAGTGCTATTTACATAGACATACATACATAACCTTTAAATTGCCAGACTCAAATACTGTTCCAGTACACAGTTATTTTTCTCTTCTAAAGAGCATCTTTAATAAAATATGATGAGCATTTAAATATTCACATATACCCAAAATTAAATTATACTCATATATTAGGATATAAGGACAGCATCTACCCATAGATCCATAGAACTTACTGATGACCTGGAATTGTTAGAAATTGGGCTTATTATCTGCAGAAATTTTCAACTAAGTGGTTTTTTCTGATACATAAGTATATCCTACTATCTGTAGTGAAATTACTAACAATGCAAGTAATTTTTTTTCTATAACAGACATTCATGAATATCAGAATTTATTTTCATACATGTGCATCTAATCCTTTACTTGGTTTGAATTTTTCAAGCAGTCATCCCATAAAGAATCTTGTATAATTAACAAGTTTTAAGAAGCATAAAAGTAGTCAAATGTGAAAATAGTTTCAATATGTTAAGAGTTTCTGTATGTTAAACGTCTTACTGAACTATGTGACCATCATAGGTAAGTGCTATAATTTTGCAATGATATATTTCACCTCTTTTTAAATGTGGAAACTTGATGTTAAATATTTTTAAACTGGACCTGCATTATGAATATATTTTAAAATTTTAAAAATGACTTCGTTGTGCTTTGTCATATTTTTATATCTAATTGTTATAGTAATGGACTTATATTTGGAATAATTTAACTATTATTTGCAACCTCAGATTTTTCTTTATTTCTTATTCCTATAATATCTCCATCTGGACAGTAGCTGCCTTACGTAATGCTCATAAATAATCTCTGGAGAAATAAAGTGTATTACAAGTGAAAACATGCTTGATATATGATATCCAAGGGCAACACTTTCAAAAACTCAAATCTGTCAGAATTCAAATTTCATACCTTTTTATTAGATTTCATTTGCTTACTTTGAGAACGTGTTCCGGTTAAACAGAAGACAGTTGATTTAAAAGACAGGAGGAGCTCAGAGAGAAAGCCAATAGCTACTCGGGAGAAACATTCAAAAGAGAATGCTGTCCGAATTTTAATTTATAATACCAACTTCACGTACTTATTTGGAGAATTGTACCTGATAAAGTGAAGAAAATTTTTAGCTATTCGGAGCTCAAGCACCAAGCAAAAAATGCTCAGATGTAAGAAATTTGATATTAAATGTATCCCATATTACTCTCCCTCAGAAGTAAAGCATCGCAAGTGATTGCATGTAGTTTTTATTGGTACAGTTTTTAAAAAACGTTTCCAGGTAGTTACACAAGAAAGTGCAACTCAAGCGGAAAGGGGGAAGTCGTCGCACTGGTGGTGGGTCCTTCTGACGTTAGTATGCGTATGCGTCTTCTTTCTCTTAACAGTCAGTGCTATTTGAGCAGTTCGAGGGCTCAGTAAGGCAGCCTGATGTGAAGATCTTCCGTCCTTCACCCTTATAAACTCTACCGATACCCTACATTCCAACATTATTCATGTCAAACGGCAGTGGTGACACAACAGATTTGAACGCAGGGACTTGACGACTTGCCTTTAATGCTAGTTAAATGCTTCACACTGATGAATTTTTTCACGTATTCGTAAGATTATTTTTCAAATTATTCAAACTGTCACAACCCTTCCCTGTTGTGTTGCTCCATCAATGCAAAGGTACAAAGTAATATTTCACCAAAGACCATAATACCCATTTTTATCTTCCTTTTATACCAGTGTAGTAAAGCATACCAGGTTAACATGCCACGACTAATTTATTGATTGGTTTATTTTCACTTTACTATTCACTGTTTTGACTCAGGATTAGTATTTTAAGGAAGACCTTTTAACTTTTCGCCTCTGTGGTCCCTTTAGCCAAGAAACTTATGGAAAGTGGTTTCTCTCTGCTGGACTCGGAGCGTCAAAAAAGACACAATCCCCCAAAAGTTGCAGCCCAGCAAAGAAGCTCCTCGCTGCTTCGAGAACTCCGGCGGCTGCTCCAGTGAGGCTCCTGTGACTTGCAGAGATGTGGCTTAAAGTGGAAAATTCGGTAGACGGAGGACGACGTGTTGGAGCTCCGCTGTGGAGGGGGAGCTTGACAAACGGGCCCGCTGGGGAGTGTGCCCACCGTCACTTCCCGGGGCATAGTCTCCTATGAACAGTGGGCTGTGCCCGTGGCTGCCACCCCTGAGACTCCAAAGACCGCACGCCTCAGCACATTTTAGTGAGGTCAGTAGATAGTCCAGAGATGCAAAGGTCGTAAGCAAAGCCTTGGCTCGCCTCGCACCCTCTCCCTGCCTCCAGAAGTAGGTGTGTAGGCAAGCAGCCGGTCACACAGTTCCTCACCACGGTGGGGTGGCATGGCGTGGGCTCTGTCGGGTCATACAGGTGGGGGTGAGCCTCCTCTGCCTACTCCCTGAACTGTGGCTGACCGTCCTCGTCCTGTTTGTTTATTACCTATACCCAGAATCCCTCCCTTCGTCCCATTTAGTGAAGAGTAAAAGCGAGTCGTTTATTTCTGAGGTCAGTTTGAAGAAATCATTTCAGAAAACCACCTTTGGATGTCTTGCCAACATAGGTTACAGCTGCTTGCTAAAGACAAAGCAAAGCTTTGGCAATTAGGCACTCTCTTTCGGGCACGTCTTTTTTTGTGAAGTTCAGTAGAGAACATAAATATTAGGAAAATGGTGAAAAGCAAATTCAAACAAATTCTAAGTTAAGCTTTAAAAAAAAATCGAAGTTCTTAAGTTCTCTCTGGTGCTTAAAGGGTAGAAGCAAAGGAATTACAGCCCAAAGCCAAGAAAGAGAGCGTACAAAAGCAGCTGAGCCACTTGACATAGTTCATAGCCTTTTGCAAAGGAATAAAAGCTCGTTGAGCAGGGAACCAAAAGATCTCATTATAGAAGGAAGCCAAGCCATATTAAAGCTTGTGCACTAGTAACTAGGTCTAAAAACAGCCTGCTGTTTTATATTGAACCAATACATTTCTTAACTTGGTAGGTTGCAGGGTAAAGATGTACAGAGCCTGTCTGCTGGATGCGATGCCAATTACAGATGTGGCGGGCTGGTGTCGCACACCTACAAACACTTCGTGTCACACACGATCTTAGGGTGAAACAAAAGGAGTTCTGAAATGTCACCCCAGAACCTAGGTGGCCCCGTGCATCTTGCAGTTCTGAGTCCAAGAGTTTTCAAAGCATCTTTATTATATACTTTAATGCGGACGTCACAGGATCCCACACCGAGAATGCACACTTCTTTCAAGGACATGAATAGTGCCGGGAGAGAAGAGTGTCCTTCAAAGCCGGGCCTTCAGATGACAAGGCATCTCTGATCAGCTCTGCAGAAGCTGCCCTTTATTGATACCGAGGAAGGCAAAGGAACCGACCCGAGGATGCATATTGTATTAGGTTTCGTTAGATCATCTGCACGAACAATTGGACCATATTTACGCAATTCTATTTTAGTAAACTGTTATGCCAGTTTAACTACATAATACATATTCTGGCACAAATACATTAAATTGCAATCCAAAAGCAATTTAGCTGCTGAGGGCATTATTTTTATCTAATTATTCACAAATTAATGAACAAAATTAAATTCCAATCACCAGAGAAAATGAAGTAATGGCAAGACTCAGAAGTACAGATTAGTTAAAGCAAAGATCTGCAATGCATAAAAGAATTAAAGCATTTCTTTTATTCAAACTCAGGGCTTAAAAAAGAACAAATCCATCATCTTGAAATTTGACTTGTAGCTTGACATTAAAAATAATATGAGTAGAATTTTCAGTGGGGTAAGCACAAAACTAGTTCAAGTTGTGTCACTCTCAATTACTGTACTCAGGTGGCGTACCCATTAAAATTCCCACTTGTGGGTTTCACTCACTATGCAAATGGGGTCATTACCTGGAGAATTTAATTGGTTATGACACAGGGAGTAGGACTTTTCTTTTCAAAATAAACCTCCTTACACACATTTTCACTAGAAATTTGATTTTGTATATGCTTTGGACTGTTTTGTTCCATAAACACCTGCTAAAATTAGACTGTTCCTGCATATTTATTTCTTGGGAATCATTCAGTGGCTACAAATGACTTTGATAAGCTTTTGCCTACACGCTAGTGAGAATAAATCTTAATATATTGCTTACCAAAACATTATAAAAGAAGTATACCTTTCCAACCACCACCTATCCTGTGTGAATGCATTAATTCTAGTAAAGTCTTTTTCCAGCATTTAATTATAATTTTCTCTTTCCCAATAGCCATAAGTGCTCACTTTGAGAGATAGTTTTCCCCATATTGTCACTAAGAAATGTGCAATTGGAGGCCTAGCATGCTGTCCTGGACGTCTTTCTTTTGATACATGCACAGAAACATGCAATGCTGTGAGGCGCCACCTCCAGAACACAGGGTCTTAGTACCACTGACAGGACAGAGCGGGGACCTTAAGTTTCTTGTCTCCAGCAATGCAAGAGCTACTTCCACCAAGAGCTACCAAAGTACTGAATTTAAAGTGAAGCAACAACATTGGTGCACAAAAAGCACAGGGCTGAAGCCATCTGACCGTGGGTTTTTCTTCATTATTACTACTGATTTTATGTATTTCTTGTCTACAGGAGGACAGGGTCTCACTACTTGACGGGGCTCCCAGGGATCAACCTGCCTGCAGCCTCCCAATATCTGGGATTACAGGCACAGGCCACCACGCCCGTCTCAGTTGCCCTTTCCGTGTGCCCTGGGATTCAGGCTGGACTGAACCCCCATATTCTGTGCCTGCTTGCAGGCACTTCAATGCGTCGAACTATTTGGCTGGCCTCTAATCATTTGGACTTCCATTTATTGTGCAGATTTCAACTGGAGAAACCTAGGTGCTAACAAGGAAATTGGCAATGGTCTAAATTTACAACGAACACTGAAATTATGGAATTCAATCCCCAGACACTGACACTAATAACAGTTCCCAGAGAGAACGTGAAGCAGGAGCACAACTGCTGTAACTATTAATGGGCCAAACTCCGGGAAGCACCAACTGTTCCTATAAAGAGAGGGTTAGAGCAGTCTTCACTTTCATTACTCTACCAGGTTGTACAACAGCCAAGATTTTTATCACTAGAGAATATGTTTTCTTTAAGACAACTATTCTAAAATCAGATAAAAAGTAATGCCAGGGATATAGAAAAGGGAGTACTGCAAAATCACAACTGGACCACTGGGCAGAATTTTTAACATCTGTAACTATGGGAAATTTCCCATAGAATATCAAGTATGGATCCAAGTCTCTGACATTCATTTTTCTATGATATTTCTAATTGTGCCCGGAGGATAAGAAGGAGTTGGCGCGTCCAATAAATATAATGATTTACATGCACGGAGCTCCCTTTGAAGTTAATAGGACCTTTGGAAAGGAGAGTGGCACAGCACGAGGATGCAGCTCAACGTGAACCTAGGTCTTTCTTTGTAACATGCGATGGTACTGCCAATTCGTTTGGGTTTTCTTAGCGCTTATCTATCCCTTGTGTGTGATGTTCAAGTTGGTCTGAGTGAAGTGCTACATGTGTAGAGGAAAGATAGCCCAAGAGGGAGGCTGCGGCGAGCCCACACCTAGGGACCCACTTGACAGGGCAGCACCTGCAATTCACAGGGCTTCACACTGGAGAGCTCCCTTCACTTTTGAAAAGGGAACCTTAGCCACTGCCTGATTTGATCCTCGCAAGCACGGCAACTCTTCCAACTCACAGATGAAAACCCTGGTAGAAATCACTTATATTTACTCCCTAAATAACACTGTCAGCTACTGATAGGTTCTTACTTCTACCTAATTGTGTATCTGTTCTCTATCCAAACTGAGACACCGATTGTCTTAGTCATACCACAGGCTCCAACCAGAAGAAGTGGCCAATAAAGTGACGCTTCCTGATTAACTGGATGAATATTTGCAGCCCCTCTTAAGCTGTTATGAATTTATTACCAGGGTTGGGCTGATAGATCAGGCTTGCACTGGGCCTTCTTTAGTTTCGAAGTGTGTGCATCTGCAGGGATATAGCTGCTGTTACCTCGCTGCGTTGCCGTTGTTATTGATTTTTGTTAGTTACTACTTTTATTACTGGAAAGATATTACAGTAATATTAAAATATTAGTTACGAAACTTACTGGTAAGCTATTCAATTTTACTAGTAATCTTTATTCCTGAATCTTTGTCTGAGGTTGATCTTTGCATGTGGATAAATAGATTTAATTGCTTCTGTGGCACCAGAAACTTGGGTAGGAAAACCTGGCTTGGCTCTAAGGTATTCAAGTTTAGAGCTACTTGAGCTACTTATCTCTCACGTTCCTTGGCTCTAAACCCAATCAGTCTACCTACCTACCTACCTACCTACCTGCCTGCCTGCCTGCCTGCCTACCTACCTACCTAACTACCTACCTAATTAACTACCTGCCTTCCTACCTACCTACCTGCCTACCTACCTACCTACCTAATTAATGACCTACCTACCTAACTACCTACATACCTACCTACCTACCTACCTACCTACCTACCTACCTGCCTGCCTGCCTACCTGCCTACCTAAGTACCTGCCTACCTACCTATCTACCTATCTGCTTAATGACTTACCTATCTATCTACCTACCTACCTACCTACTTACCCATGTTACTGTCTTTTGCTCCTTAGCACTGATGTCTTTTTTCCCCCTAGGCAGATGAGGAATGGTGAATTTCATGTTTTTCAGAAGACTTTGCTGTGCATTCTTTATGTATCCTTCTCATTCTATTTGCTGTCTCTGTTTCCTTTACGTTTTTTCTTTTTCAATGTATTTAGCACAGGGCCTTACTGTGCAGCTTAGACTTATACTGATCCTCCTGTTTGCAGCTTCCCCAGTGCTGGGGTTACAGGTGCACACCACTACACTCAGTCTTGGTGGCCAGCTCAGAGTGCCCAGGCGTGGGGCCAGCGTGACATGCGATACAGAAGATGGAACGCAAGCCCCTGCGCTTGCCTGAGAAGGTGCTGAGCCTACTGAGCTATCTCACCAGCTCTGCCTCTGCTTCCTTTCTGGGTTTTGCTTCCTGGTTTTCCATGGACTTTGACTGAAGCTGGACACTGGTGGGATATGGGAAGGGGGAAGAAGTCAAAATGTGCGCCTCAGTCCTGCTCCAGCGCTGCCTTCTTCCTACCCACAGTGTTGACAGCTGTCCTGTCCCTTCATGGGTGGGTTTCCATATGCAGTGGCGCCTCTGATACACTGCAGCTCCGTGCCCCGCTCTTCTGGCATGGGGGAGATACTGGGTCCCTGTCACCTCAAAGTCCCTTTTTGGTCTCCTTCCAACTGATTGTTCCTCCGCGCACTGTGTCTTTCATTGAACTCCTTTCGCTTAAGCTCCGAGAGAGCCATCTGTTTCCTGCCAGAGAGCTGAAGAGGTGGTGAGGAAGAGCACGTCCACACCTGCGCAAGTGCACGCGCTGCCTCGACCCAGTCTTGGCACTTTATACTGCTAAGACTTAGCATCTCCCGGATGTTTGTTTCTCTTTAACAGGGACAACTCATCGGATAAGGGACAACTACGCTCAGGGCTCCAGCGTTTTCCTCGACTCTTGCTCCAGCCGTCGCCCACGCCCTCTGCTGTCACTGGCCACCCTAACAGCTAAGGGGAGTGGGTGAGGTAGAGAAAGGATGGACCCCAAGTTCGTGACTTCCAGTTTGCAGGCAGAGCCATGGGATCCCCAGTGGTGGCCGTTTTCTTTTTGCTCCTTCTGACCTGCAATTTATCAAAATCGTGATCAACATAAGCAAAATCACAGCAAAAAAAACAAGCTTCGAAATTCATCCGCCCCAGAAACGTCTTATTGGACGATGCCGTATGTGGAAAAAATTGATGGCAAAACATGCAAAAGAATAAGATGCCCCCAGAAGCACACAGAAGGCCCAGTACCGAGCCTGGTAATAAGTTTGTAACAGTTTAATCGAGGCTACAATTATTCACCCAGTTAATCAGCAAGTGTCTATTGGTCACCTCTGCTGGTTAGAGCTTGTGGTGTGAATAAGACAATAGGTGTCTCAGTTTGGAGAGAGAGAATGCATGTCAATTAGATATCGCTAAGCAGAATAGAAACAGGCGTGATTAAGAGTCGAGAGTTCAAAGGGGAGCAACTCCCCCGGAGTGAGGAGGCAGAATGGAATACTTAGTAGTAAGAAATACTGAATGATGAGAGAATAAAAATCTCGACCTGGCTATCCTACTCTCTGACTTGACATGTTTAAAGCAAATCCACAGGTCCTTCACCATGTCCTGGCTGCTAACCAGCATCCAGTCGGTTAAATGAATAATTAAGTAGCTGCATTAACGAGTGAGCTCAGTCTCAGTCCCAAATCCTGCTGCATGGCTTAAGTCTCTTCAGTTGGTCTCCAGCAGGCATAGTTTCCAAAGTTCTGCTCTTGGGCGGCTTCGTCTTTTCATGGCACCTGATTCATATTCTCATGGGTCCGTGCCGCGTGTTTGCAGTAGCCTTTGAGGGTATTTACTGGCCCTGAGAGGAGACCTGACTGGCTGGAAGTTCTGGGCATTACACATTGCCTCTCCCTGGGTCTAGTAAAATGCTCCAGGTCTGTGTTAACCATTTCACTGTAAATGACTCAGGGTTCATGGAATGAAATTTTGTTTCTTTAAAAAAAAAAAATTACTCTATGAGGAAAATATTTAAATTCACTTTGCAAATGCTAATGAAATTTCAATGAGTTTACTAAAGAAAATTATCAAGACTAATAAGGAAAAAGGGACACAAGGTATTCCCTGCTGTTTCCCTAGCGGTAGAAGCTGGTGTTGGAAAGGGAATAACTATTGTTCTGCAGGCAGAAATTCAGTTTGCATCTGGACACTGAGATGATCCAATGGGATCTGAGCTCTCTTATCTGTTCTTGCAAATATTTATTTTGAAATAATTGTTAAAAGTATGATCGGGAAGGCAATGGCAAATCAAACCATAATATGAAAACTTAAATTTGCCGGACCCTAGAAAAGGTTTTATTGCATGACTGCTTTCGTTGTTATTGAAAATGTCACACAGTCACTGCTCCCTGTTGAGGCTTTCCATGTGTTACACAGGAAAAGTCACCATTCATTCGACTTACATTGTCTTTTATGCTAAATGTTTTAGGTGTTTAAACCTCAAGTTTGATAAATTGTACTGAAGTAAGTAGGTGTCCTAGGTATCGAGGCAAAGGTTATTATAAAAACAAACAAACAAACAAACAAACAAACAAACAAAAAAACACTATCCTGGACTGGGGAGATAGCTCCATGGCACAAATGTCTGCCTGGCAAGTGCAAGGTCATGAGTTTGAACCCCGGCCCTGAAAAAAAAAAAAAAAAGACAAAAAAACACTACCCATTTAAAAATATTTTAATGTTTAATGCTGACATTTTAATCATTCCTTCTTTAAAGGAGACCATTCACGTGGTCAAATGACTATTTCCAAGGGTCTCAACGTTAACTGTTACAATGGGAAAATGTTTCGTCTTGTGCTTTTGTAAATTTGAACATGATTACAGTATGAAAAATTCCGAAGTACATGCATATCTTTAATGAAAAAGTTTGTATTTTCCTCCATTCATTAGGAAATTCATACTACTATTAAAATGACAAACTGTCTTCAAAAAGTTTCGCCAAATGAAAAGCACTGGCAGCAACCACATGCCAGGTTTTCATTAATGACGTTTTATGCTTCCAACGGGAGGCAGCGCGGTGGTTGTCACACGCTGTAGCGCGCACGGCTTGACTGTTGCAGAGTCGACATCTGCCAGAAACGTTTCAGCGTCGCGTGATGAGTTTACCTTAACCCTGTCAGGCATCGCATTACAATGCCAAAGTATTGCTTTGAATATGATATGTTGAAAAACAGAAATACATAGGTGGAAGTAGGGTTTCAAATCCCCTCCGGATCACGTCATTACTGGCATTGTGACTGGACACATGTGAGCCCAAGTGACTCTGTGGGTGGTTGACCCACAGCAAATGTCACTCATCTCATCAAGGTTGCCAAGCAAAGACGGCGTGGAAGGTAGGTGACCAAGAGCTCATCAGCACCCCAGCCAGGCGGTAGCATACTCAGTTTCCACCAAAGCGTAAGGACCTACACAATACCATCCCTTCCCTTCCAAACTACTTAACCAACTTCACATGAGCAGGTGCTCATCGGTAGCCTTTGTGTTTTGCTTTGTCTGTGCTAATGAGAAGCTTCACTGAAAGACTTAGCCAAATTCTACTTGCTCCGTTTGTCTCAAAAGCCTGTGATGGCCCCTGTTTGAATAGTTAATTTTCCTCTTTTCTCACATCTGAAGTACACGGACACTGTAGTGTAGACAACAGATGCATGGAACCTAACTCAGAAACTATTAATGCGAGAATTTGCAGTGACTTTAAGAGCCAACCTGGACCACAGTCGCCTTTACAGTGTGCCTTAGGAATACTAGGAAACTCTACTCCATTTTCTTCTAAGGCCTGGGAGTTCTGTCCGAATTTGCTTTGGGCAGACTTTGGGCAGACCTGACCGCAGGATAGGCTGCTTCTTTCCATGGTACCTTGTAAAGTCTAAGACATGGAATAAAGACAACTACCTTAATAACACAGAAGGGGCACAGCCAGAGACAAAAGATTGTACTCAAGGCTCACAATTTACACTAAAAACCAGCTCCCTCCATTCCTTTGAGAAGTGCGGCAGATAAAAGCAGTTTCAATATTCCAACCCTGCATTAATATAGATGTTGCATTGATATATTAAATTCTTCCCTCTCAACACCAGGCTCTAAGAAAGTAGTAAAAACCTTACGCTTGCAAGGTGCTGGTTTGACACGCAGTCTGAGGGATACATGAAATTTTCTATATTTTAAAGACTTGACTTATGAAAAGTCCTACTGGAGAGTGTCGAATGAATTCTCAAAGAGAGCTTATGGTTCAGGGACTCCTATTGGGAGTAACTGGTAGGGGCATATATAGTGGGGAAAAGTGGTGTGTGTGTGTGCGTGCGTGCGTGCGTGTGTGTGTGTGTGTGTGTGTATGTGCGTGTGTGTCCCCTAACCAAAGAAATACTCACTATACAATGCTGTACTTCATCAAGCCAGAATAAACCCTACCATCCTTAAGACTGTTCTTGTAATATGTCAACAAATCCTCTCAATCTAACAATTATGTTCATATTATTTTCCTGGTTATGTTTTGTACTTTCTAACTCAGAGATATATATTTCCATCATGAGCTGATGAGCTCTATAGGTATATGATCACTTAGGGCTCTACACACATCTTTGATTATAGTCTCCTATATGCTGAGAGTCTCCCTGAGTAAATGACGTTAAGGAAGTAGGCCAGGGCCAGCCAAATACCTCAGTAGGTCAGGTGCAGGGGCCGGGCAGGCCTGTCATGCTGGCCCTGTCCCTGTGATATGGTGATACTGGCAACGCCAAGGTTTTCGAAGGGAAATGATAGTTCGTGAAGTGTTTCCAAAACAGAGATCAATATGCACTGCTACGATAGCCTGTTGCACCACAACTGGATATTCCATGAATCTCGCTTTGATACTGCCTCCATGTGTGCAATACGTTTAAAGGACAGTTTGAAATGATGAACTAAATTGATTCTGCGGAGGTAGCTGCTTGAACACCTGCTTGCGCAGTCTGCATTAGACTTCTCTCTGCATTTGGTCTATGGACGTTTTCCCCCACATCATCTCAGGTTTTTACTTGCTGTTCTGAGACAGGATCTCAGTCCTTACTGAGGACTAGCTAGCTGGTGAAGGCTAGCTCTTCACTGTGTAGTCCAGGCTGGCCTTAAACCGTCGCTGTCCTCCTGCTTCACCCTCCTGAGTGCTGGGCTTACAGGTGTAGGTCACCACATATCTGGCTTTTACTTTCATATACAGGCCCCATTTTTGTTCCTCCCTCTTCACTTCTCCATATTACCTGGTTCTACATAGTTGCCTCAGCCCCTCATCCTTTTCCTGGGCTCTTGGTCCACGTTTGTGCTTCTCTTGACGTGTTTCAGACCAGTGGACTCAGTGTGGCATGACTTTTAAGTAGCCACTTTCTTCTCAGCACTGGGAAGAAAAGAAAAATCAGCTATCTTAGTTACTTCTTACTTGTTGCTGGGACAAATACCAGACACTCAAGATGAAGGAAGGAAAGGTTTATTTAGCTCACAGTTTGTGGAGGTTTCAGTCCATATTCGGCTGTCCCAAGGCTGAGTGGCACAGAGCAGAGAGCATGCAGTTCATGGCAGCAGAACAGTAACAAAATGGTGGCAGAAGTAGCCAAGCAAACAGGGCAGCAGAGATCAACAGCTCCAGTCTGTCTCTCTGTCTCTCTTTATATTACATTCCGGCTCTCTGCCTTAGCCCCCACCTTAGGCTACACCCATAATTCCAAAAGTACTTCAACCCATAATCCCATCAGTACTAAAACCCATAATCCCAGAGATCATGGATCAAGTCTCAAACTCTAGAAGTCCCTGCCCAGTGACTATATGAGGCTTTAGGGGGACAATTAGATGTAAACCATAACATCAGCTTTGGCTTAAGGTGGCTGAGAAACAACCTGCCCAGGAAGATAACACGGAAGATGGGAATGAAAATACGAACTGCAGAGGAACTGCACAGGATTTATTGTCTGGGTTTTTAATGTCAGGGTAGTAGTTCAGCTTTCATTCTATGTATAGTCATTTCAAGCAGTAAGTGTCAGATTTAGAAGGAAAACTTAGGCAAATAGAATACCAGAACTTAAGATGAGGAAGCAGACAAGAAAGAAAGCATGATCCGATATAGCTGACGGGGTGGAAAAGGACAGAAATGGGTAGAGGTCAGGACACCAGTGTTCTAGTCATGAAATGAGGATAAAAGGGTGTTGAGGGTTCCGGCAGGGGCTCAAGAGATAAACTGATGGCCAAGGAGGTGGGACACTGTTCTTTATTTTTTTCACTATATATCTTGAGGACCTCCCTCATAGTAATGCCTCCAACCCCAATAAGGAACACTGGGATAGTGGAATGTGTTAGGCATAAAGACCTTCTACAGTAGGGAAATGGAAATACCCAGTCTTTGCAACACGAACAAAATATGGGAAGACCAGAAAAGCAAACTTGACAGGTTTTTCTTCTGGATAAGATTCTCTCAGAAAGGGTCTGCAGAAGGAGCCCTTAGGTTTTAGGGAGGTGATGCCAGGTGCAGTACCGAGTGGGTGGGGTGAGGAAGCCTGGCACATATGGCAAGAAGCAGTACTAGACAGTTACAGATGATTACCTATCTATGGAAAGAGAAAAGTAGCTGACCCTGGGTAAAAGAAGGAATGGGCTAATGACAATGCACTCATGAGTTCAGTCTCTGGCCTTGCAAAATAAATGAATGAATGAATGAGTGAATGAATGAATGAATGAATGAATATCAAATACATACATACATAATGTGATTGAGGTCACCATGGGCAGTGGAATTCAATTCCTCCCAGTACCTGGGAGGAAGAACACAGATTGTTTTCCAGAACTGCGTGAGTAAAGTACAAGAGGGAAGATCTTGAACCATATATTCCCGCACCAAGGCCCCAAGTGGGCCTCAAGAATACAGCATCACATAAGTCCCAATAGCCCTTGCTCTCTCACAGTCATTTGAGCCAGAACTGCTGGTACAGAAAACTAGGAAGGAATATTATGACTAAGCTTGGTCACTGGGCCCTGGTCATCCCATTCATAGATAAATGCAGGGCTGGCACTTGGAAGGTATGAATCCGAGTACCAGTGGTGTCTGCTCTCAGCGGCAGAGACAAATCATTGGCAGTTGAAGCTCTGAGACCTGATATGATCAGTGCACACAGACACATGCCAGATACTTACTACTGTGGCCAGCTCTTAGAGTGACTCCACACAAAGCGTGAGATACTTTGTGTTTATTTCTATAGGTATTTTTCTAGTAATTAAGTCTGCAGATTTTTATCCAACTCTCAAACTGACTCTGGGTCCAGAAAAGGCTGATAAACACAAATTTGGAGTGATAGGCATAATACCATAAAAAAAAAAAAAAAAAAAAAAAAACAATTTGGAGGAAAACACTTGAGTCAGAAAAAAAATGGAAAGAGGTAAACGTTCAGGCTTTACAGTCATCATGCACTGACGTACGCTCTCCACTCCACAGACTGTGTGACTTCGCAGGCTGCCTAATTCTTGGAGCCTCATTATTCTCTTTTGTAAAATAAATAACAGAGAGAGAACACAAGTCAGAGTGGCATGGTGGATACAAAATAGGAAACGAAGACAAATTATCTAGAATGAAGTAAATGTTCACTAAATGAGGAAGTATCAGAAAGACAGAGAGACAGCCAAGGATAAACAGCAATGTGGAGTTCCAGGAAAAAATTAGCAAAACCACCAAAGGTAGCTCGAAGTAGGCAAACAGAGAAAGGGAATTGAAAGATGCTTATTACATTTTGATGACTTGGCCAAGAGCCATCAAAATATAACCATGGTTGTGTAGAGAAAGTCAGGAGAGTAAGGCATTGGGGAGCGAAACACTGAATAGCCGAAGTAGATTTATAAAAATCAGATCTCATACCCAGCGTTAAGCTTGTCATAATGCCATGTGGATACCTGTTGCGTTAATAACACCCTTCATTAGTCCAGGATGATCTGCTCTGCATCTGCTGAGTGGGTGAAGACAAAGTAAGAGGTAAGAGGCACGATTTCAGGGATCCAGCAAGATCCACGCCCTCTCGAAGAATTCGGGGTTCTGTTGGGGCTAAGTCCAAGACTTTCTCTGGGTGGCCCTCATCTGTTGCCAGAACGGTGGAGGATAATGCTCACGAAGGATAGGAACCACGAAAGGGCTTTTCCAAATAGGGCATTAGCTCATGGAGGAGAGCTGTGTGAACGCAGCAGTGCGAGGCCTGAGGTTACCTTCTTGATCTAGCTGAGGTTGGAGCCAGGTGTACTTGGCTGTGACCTTGTCTTACTTATCCTTTGAGGCCACCCGGCTTCGCCCTGCACTACAGGCCTCAGTAGGGATCAGTGACTCACAGAGGTTCACTATGAGCTCACAGCCCACCTCTGGACAAGGAGCGTAGGCTCTGGGGAGACTCCCAAGCACATGGAGAAAGCCTACCAGTTAACTTCAGTCCTACTCAGAGCTGCTCTCCAGCAGATCCTTCAATCGAGAACCAGGAATGAGACCAAGACGGGCCATCCCTGGGGATCTCCATGGCTTTCCTCCTGCAATACACGTAACACCTCTGCCCCAGGATCACAGATGTGACCTGCAGGTAAGCAACTGCTGGATTATATTACGAAGTCACAGCATGCAAGTTACCAAACATTTCCATTCCATAAGGAACAGAATTTTATCATTTCTGACACGTCCTCCAAGGAGCCATATCTCATTGACAGAGAGAACGTGGATTCTTTCACTATAGGGGAGCTTTTTTGTCTTTTATGTCTTTTTGAGACAGGATCTCACTATGCAGTTCAGGCTGGCCTTGAGCTCACTTTTATAGCCCAAGCTGCTCTCAAACTCGCACTGATTCTTCTGCTTCAGCCTCCCAAGTGCTGGGACCATAGGCATGTACCAGACTACCTTTCAGCTAAGGAAATATTGCTAAGAGAATTCAGGACACTGTGTCACCCCCTAGCAAATGCTGTCAGCCATGCAAGTCCAGATGACACAGATATGATTATATCTGCGTAATTTTCCTTCTGTTTCCCCACATGGGGTGCACTTCACCTGGAAACGTAATGAACACCTGCTTCAACCAATGTCTTGGACTCTTCTCCTCACACCCTTTGTGCCCCAGCCTTAACCCAAAGGTTCAGTTACCACTGAAAGCAATCATCTGTAATTGCTCGACCTATAGATTCTCAAAATGTTCTTTCAATGGTTACATTCACATTTTGCCTGAATGTTGGATTAAAAAATGGGCTAATACACTAATACTGTAAATACATATAAATGTATGTACATATACATCTGTGAGTATGTACATGGTTTCGTGACTTTTTTCTTTAACATATGCTAAAGATTTTCCATATAATTTAATGGAAATCATTTAACAATGTTATCAACTTCGAAAGGGTCTGGCAGTATGTGCTCTTCGCTAGTTAAGAGCTGTCCAACCGTATGCCGTAGATATATGCAGAAAGACATAAGACTCCTGGCTTAGAAGGGAAGAACTTCATTGATGACAATAGCCACATGCAAAAGACAGACATTTGCTCCCACTCCCTACACTCTGGTCTCTATGGCAACATTGAGAGAGACAGTAGATGTCTATATGCACCGCATCAGGGTGCTCAAATTTAGAGAACTCAGATCTTTCTATTGGAATAATAAGTAGAATTTGACTTCTGTAGGAAACTGCTGTGCCTATTATACTGAGTAAGCCAACGTTGTGTTGTAGAGGAAAATGCTATCTTTCACTTCAAAGGGTGTCGCCTGTGCAAACATCCCAGGGCAACATGTACTGTGGACAGCCAATGTCTGGCTGCGTTTGAGCTTGGCCACAAGTCTGAGCCCCCCACCCCCTACTTTGTCATCAGGGTTTGCAAGGGAATAAACTTAGTACAAGACCCATAATTTACAGAGCCATTTTATAACGTTCACCCCAAAATCAAAAACAAAAGAGTGCAGGAGATCTGTCCATGCCCTACAGACCCAAAGAACCCAGCTGAGGGCCTGGATCCCACAGGAATGGCCTGCATGAACTCAGCTGGAGGCCAAGAGCCCACGACAAGGTCTCACGCAAGATTGTACAGAGGATCTGCGCTGAGAAGGACTAAAGTTTAGTCCAGGAAGCCAGCTTGGCCCTTCTGGCAAGGAGAACAGGAAGCCAAAGCGACAAGTTTCTTCAGCAGGACTAGCAAAACACCGCTGTTCCCCACGGCTCTACTTTTATGCTGTTGATGGCAATCCTCAGGGGGTCTTCACACCCAGCACCATGCGGGTTCAGTTCAGCTGGGTGTTCCAGGTTGACCCTCTGCGCTACTTCCCCTTATAGTGCATCTGTATCCTCATGTTAGCTATGGTGTGAAGTGACCCAAATCCCTGTGGTCATCCTCCTCTCATGGAATAGAGGGTCGGAAATAGGAAACAATATTCTAAACTGTAAAGAATTAAAATCATCTCACTGTGCATTGTGTAATAGCCTCATTGAATTATGGTACACCAACTCTGCAAGCAGATTTGCATCTGAGATCTGGGTCTCATGACAGTGAACACACCTACACTGACAGTTTAACGTAGCTGTTTTTGTCCCTTCCACAGAGCTCTGTAGCTCTCTCCTCTCATTCCCTCCTCCTGCCATTTGCCTCTCCCTCCTCTTGCTCCTCCTCTCAACCACACTGTGTTTGCCACACGCTGTATATTTGGAGCAGCGGAAGAGCTCAATAAAATGAACTTAAAGTGCCGCCTTGACTAGAAGCAAAGATATTGAAATGCCTAGGATCTAATTCATTCACAAGACAATGCCCTGACACCTGCAGTTTAGAGTGAGTTTTGAGCTTGATTAAATCCAGGAAGTTCTTCAACTTCCATGTGGAAGAAAAGATATCATTTTGATAAAACTGTTGATTGTATTTTCAACCCCAACCTTTCTTTCATGCCCCATTAATTTGGTGACTTTAAAACATTTCTATATTTGCCATATGTCACGTATTGTGTCCAGCTCTACTATACTATAATTACTCAGAACGCAGTCCCAGCCTTCTGACATCTGGGATGAAGGACTACAGGCACACGGGCATCAGTAGTTTGTAAGTAAACCTCTTTTAGTAGTAAAAATTGAATGTTTTTCAGGTCAGTTATAACCATCTCTGGATCTAAATTTTTTTAAAAGTAAAAAAAAAAAAAAAAAACAATTAGGTACATCTCAGAATCCAGTAGAAGTTTGCTTATATCATCCAGAATTCTGAAAATATGAGGAAACCCATTTGTCTTTTTTAAAAAATGTAACCTAAAATACAGCAGCATAGTGCATGATGTTCTATTGTTATTTATAAATTATGCAAAGTATATATTTTTTTTTTCAAAAAAAGGTTTCAAAGTTTGAATAGATTGTTAGGCACAGCTAATGAAGGGCAAGGGAATCAGACCTTGGAGGACTTGCAGTCCTAGTATGTGTTTTATTTTCTGAGACTGTCATTTATCTAGTAAAGTGGATTAGAATAGTGTAGATAGCTAGCTAGCTAGCTAGCTAGCTAGATAGATAGATAGCTAGATAGCTAGATAGATAGATAGATAGATAGATAGATAGATAGATAGATAGATAGATAGATAGATAGATGGATGGATGGATGGATGGATAGATAGATAGATAGATAGATAGATAGATAGATAGACAGATAGATAGATCTCGGGCCTACATAGTCACATGGGGAGTTTGCAGAAACATCACAATTATGTCCTTTAGCTAAATATTTATCTTAGAAAGACTTAAATCTCTTGTCTGCTTTTATGTTTTATAGATAGGTAAAAATAACGCCCCTCAGAGGATAAAATCTGTTCAGAGGTATTTCTAGCTAAGAACCTAAGAATCTTTAGAGACGTTGTCAGAGCATAAGATTTTATAACATATAACCATCAAATTCCTATTGCATGCTAGTAATGTATACGCTAATCATGTGGTAGCTCTTGAAATGTCTCATTCTGATATGTAACCCATACTTTTCTTGACTCTTCTAGAACCCTGTAGTATCCAGAGTTATAAAGTCAAACTTTTGGAAGTCTCACACCAGCACAAATTCAAGAAATATCTTTGAAAAGAAGCATTTGTTTTGCAAAGAAAAGTAAATATCAAAAATGTTTTCAATCAATTTATAAAATCAATCGAAGACCTAATGTTAAGATAAATCACAATACCACGTCAAAGTCTTTGTTTTCAAGCATATTTCACTCCAGGAAGCAGGAGCTAGGAGTCACATTTAGGTGTCAGATGGAAAACATGCAGCTAACACAAAGGAGTATGGAGGCCTCAGTGGGATAAATGGTGATTGTGCGCAGTGGTTAAAGAAGCCCTTTCTCCCCTGCTGAACAATGTAAGGCAACAAACCTTCTCCTGTCTGGCAGAATGTTCTTGCTTGGAGGAAAAGCAAGTGCAAAGGTGCTGAGGAAAATAGAATCCTTACAGTAGTGTGAAAACAGTCTAGAGCTCTTCACAACTAAAGCAAAGCGAACTCGGGAAGTACGCCAGGAAAGGACAACCCAAAGTGTTGTGGTTTCTCTCGAGATGCCTGGAAGAGCTTGCTCCGCTTGGAGGCAGGGATCTTGAAAGTGGATCGCCTTGAATCATTGGGGCACGGAGCTGATCGCTGTGGGTAAGTAAGGCCTGGTTAGCGATGGGCACTAGAGCCCGCCTGAAATGGTGAGGCTCTCTCCTGGTGCCTCCCTTCCATCTCTGGCTTTTCCCTGCCAGGGAATGATGAGTAGCCTTTCTTCCCTTAGACCTCCTGGCCGCTCTTTCTTGCCTTGACCTGGCCAGCTGTGGAGTACAACTCTAAGCCAATGTAAGCCAGGGCTGGGGAGATAGCTCAGTAGAATAAGTGCTCACCTGGCCAACACAAGGGTCTGAGTTCAATGCTCGGTTCCTCAAAAAAAAAAAAAAAAAAAAAAAAGCCCTCTGATGAGCTGAGCTGTGTGTGTGTGTTGGATAATGTTATGCCAGGCACAAGGACAGGGAATTTTGCACCTGTCTGTTTTACGTAGGGACTTGAAGCCTTTTGGCTTTAACTTGGAGTCAGATAGGTATTAAACAAAGGTCAAGCTGGTGAATACTATAACCTGCATTAACTCTCTTCCGAAAAAGAACTTAATTTTTGAAACAATGTGTGGAAGTGAAGGAAAGTTGCAGACTTTGGGAAGGTTGTGGTGTTGGCCACTTTTTTATTGCTCTGACCAAAACACTTACCATGCACAGCTTGCAGGAGAAGAGTCGCAGTAATAGTTGCCAAGGGTCAGCTCAGAATCAAGCTGATGCCAAGGCAGAAGTGGAGCGGTAGAGCAGAGTAGCTTAGCCCAAGGCAGCCCGGAAACAGGAACAGGAAGTGCAGGGAAAAAGGGACAGAGACACATTTCACTCTTCAGAGGTGCGAGTGTGAAGATCTACTTCGTCCAATTAGGTTCCACTTCCCAATCACCTATCTAGCTAAGAGCTCACCAATCCCTTGATCCGTCCATGGAGAGAGAATAATCAGCTCTACTTGCATCTCAGCCAAATCAAACTGCCAACCCACACTAACTACCAAAAAATAACAATGATAGTTCCAATTTATTTCTCCCAGTTTCCATCATTGTTGACTTACTATGTAGTGTTTTTTCCAACTAAATTAATCTGCATTGCAATTGGCCACATTCCAAACTGTCTGAATTTTATATATCTCTCCATTGAGTCTACGATATTTAAGTTGGTCTGGTTGGTCACTCTCTTCTAGTTTGTGACAGCCTCTAGTCCTCGCTTACTTTATTTTTGATGACGTCAACAATTTGGAGTAGTAATGGCACAGTATTTGGTAGTAGAGTTGCCCGGGAAAATGAGAGGATAATTGGCACACCTGTAATCCCAGCACTCAAGAGGTTGAAGCAGGAGGATTAGTGCGAGTTCGAGACCAGCCCGGTCTACAAAATTGAGCTCAAGATCAGCCTGAACTGCATAGCGAGACCCTGTCTCAAAAAGACAAATATATATATATATATATATATATATATATATATATATATATATATATATATATATATATATATATACTTTTGATTAATATTACCTGATAAAATAATGAGAAACAGGAAGAGAAAAGTTACATATACTCTTCAGAAATGCTATCAGAGAAGTTTTGCAAAGAGAAGGTTTGGGATATATAGTCCACAGTGCTTATCTGGCAAGCACAGGGACCAAGGTTTGATTCCCAGCACTGCATACTGTGCCAGTCCCACCCTTGGGCACGCTGAGCTGGCCCCCAAGTCCGGGCACAGTGGCACATGGCTCTAATCCCAGCCCTGGGGAGGTTGAATAGAAGAGATCTCTATGAGTCATCTAATCTGCACCTGTACCAAACCACCATATATATATATATATATATATATATATATATATATATATATACATGCAGTCCACAAGGAGTATTCTTCAGAGTCCACAATAGACTTTTACCAGGTCCACAATACCATTTTCACAGGTATGCTAAGAGATTATCTGAGGCTTTCCTGCCATGTTGATATTTGATAACTCTAGTGCTGGAGCAGTGGTAAGTAACTCAAAGCACTTTTCCTTTTCCCTAATTCAAAGCATGCCGTTGGCACCCAAGTTGTGCAAGTAGTTATTATCTCTTGAATTGGAACAAGCTGGTACTATAAGGAAATGCCATTCTCAGTTCAGAATGTCTTTGATGGAGCTGCAGTACGTATTGATTGGATAAGATAAGATCTTGGCAGTTGGGTGCAAGATGACTTGCTGCTTGACAAAATTGGAACAACATTTCTGCGTGCTGCACTAGGATGGGTGTCCTTAGGGCAAACACTTAGGTGGCTGAGTTATGAGGGGAGCCAACGGTCTTTCTCCCAGTCTACTGGTTTTACTTGAAGCAACTGCTCATAGACAAACCATCACTATGCAGACTTGGGTATTTGTCAGACATTATCATTAGGCGTAAGAAAATTTCTCACTTCAAAGACGTAGTGCAGTTAGAAATAATGTGTATTCATGTGAGAAGTAAAATATTGAGCAACTTTTACTTATTAGTTAAAATCACTTTTGCCATAAAATTGACCATGAGAGAAAAGGGTACAATTCCAAAAATATGGTGTAGTGAAAAGTATTAACGTTTGGAAGCTATGTATAACTTAGTTACAAGTATCACAAATGCCAGCAGATGATGTGAAACAGTTATCTAAAGGTAAAAGATTATTCCAACTGCAGTCTGGGTCAATGGATTTTAATGCAGCAGTATTAAAATTTTAATACTTCAGCCCTTTAAAGGCAATTAATCACTAAGATCGACTGTGTAATATTTTTGCACATGAAATATAAAAAATATTTATAGTTATAAGAAAAAGCTATTGCAATATGTTTTTCTCTTTTAAAAAGTATTGGGCTATTGCACAGTCTCACTACGCAGCTCACACTCATAGTGATCCTCCTTTCAGCCACCCCAGCACTAGGATGTTACAGGTGCCCCACCACACCATGATTGCATAGCCTGCTCAGCCCTTCCTGAGGACGAGGCTGGCACGGCCTGTGGTGCTGGGGATCGAACCTTGGTCCCTGTGCTTGCCTAAGCTTGCTTAAGCAGGCACTGTGGTCTACTGAGCAATCTTGCTAGCCCTGCAAAATGTTTTTTATCAATGTACCCACATAGAGCTGCATTTTCTTCCTACAGTTCAGTGAAAGCACCATATTGCCCCAGAGAGAATCCTAAAGCAGATATTATATTTATTCTCATCCATTAGGTCAGACATTATATGTCAACATTAAGAGCATGAATTTTTTTTATTAAACATTTTTCTTTAGAGAAATATTATTTTCTTTGCTAATATGTGATGAATTTATTATCATCTCATTAAATTATTTAGTAAACTGGTTTCAAGTTTTTGGGCGTTTTAACTTCTAGTGGGGGAACTAGTCTTGTAATGAACATGAACAAAAGTGTTTTGGTTCAGTGATTCTTAAAAGCTTAAGAAAATCTAAAGCTAAATGTTTGAGAATTATTCTGGTAAAGGACAGCTCTGGCCATACCACTGTCTTCTACACAAATCTATGCTAATATTGCAGGCTTGGAAGTGAGGTAAGAGACCATTATGAAAAAAATTTCAAAATGTTGACAATTCACAAGAAATCAATACAAGTTAAAAGCCACAGCCATTATTATACCAAGTAGGCAACTGCAGACATTGTTAGAACAAGCTTTAAGGAATAAAATAAGCCATTCACATTAGATTTTTATTTTTTATTTTTAAAGAAAAGCTAACGCTCAGGACCAGCAAGATAGCTGAGTGAACTAAACGCCTGCTCAGGCAAGCGCAGCGACCAGGTTCGATTCCCGGTACCACATGCCATGCTGGTCCTGCTCCTGGATGTGCTAAGCTGATCACCCAGACCAGGTGTGGTGGCACACGCCTGCAATCCCAGTGCTGAGGAGGCCGAGACAGACAGATCACTAGAAATCTGAGCTGCGTAGCAAGGCCCTGTATCACATACATCTAAGAAATAGAAAAGTCAGTTCTCAAATTTTTTGTTCCTTCCCTAGTTCTCTTGCCTAGCTTCTATATCTCAGGATAATACACAAATACACCTTATTGTTCACCTGACATTGCTGGACACAGGCGACTTTGAATGATTCCTGCCTTTTTCTGTGCATCCTGTGTCTCAGCTTTCTATATTTTGTGCCAGGACGCTTCCTTTAGAATTTAGAAGATTTGCAACAATGAAGTAAATTACATATACCTTTTAAAGACATGCAGTACCAATTTTTGCTATAAGTGCCCGTGGTTTTTAGCAGTCTTAATTTTAACATTAAGAATTCTTTGATAAAAGTTAAAACTATAGGTTTAAACAGATTTGTGCTACAATTATTGGCTTATCAGTCTTTTTTTCCTTGTCCCTTGCTTCTTTTTTTTTTTTTTTTTTTTTTTTTTTTTTTTTTTTTTTTTTTTTTTTTTTTTTTTTTTTTTTTTTTTTTTTTTTTTTTTGAGACAGGGTCTCACTATGCAGTTCAGTCTGGCCTTGAGCTCACTTTTGTAGCCCAGGCTGGTCTCGAACTTGCACCGATCCTCCTGCCTCAGCCTCCCGAGTGCTGGGATTACAGATGTGAGCCACCACTCCCGGCTTGTCCCTTGCTTCTTGCAACAAACAGAAAGTTGTTATTTCTGGTTCAAGTGATTTAAGGTTTTGGTCTACTATGGGAATCAGACAAGAATTGAAATTCAATTTTTTTAAATATTTTAGCCATTTTTTCACTTTTCTTTCAGTGCAAGTTGATAAATTAGAGGCAAGCTTTCAATTTTAAATTGTTATTTTACAGACTGGCATTTCAATATTTCTATAATTTTCCCCAATTAAAGCTTTAATGATGAATTTAAAATAAAACAGCACATTTTATAGTATCTCTGCAGCAAAGCCCACAGCAACGTATTAGCCTCACAAACCATTCTATCGACCTGCAATGATTTGCAGCAGATAAAATACTGGTTCATTTATGGTTACCAGTTGTATTTTTCTTAGAAAAATAATCACTGACTGTATTCAACCAAACTTTACCCAATTCCACTTCCGCTTTCCTTGAAGAATTTGTGAATGTCGGAAGAACCCTCCTTTGACAATGAGAGAACTTGAAGAGATAACTTGGCAGAATGTTCTTACCTCGTTCACTCCTGTATTCTCCATGAAATTACATAGCCAGTGTTGTTACGGTTCCTTCCATTTTAATCACTCTAATAGAGAAATTCCAGCCTGTACACAGTCTCAACAGGCACTGTGCTCCTGGTGAGTATGATCAGGGAATCTCTCTGAGCGACTTCGCCGCATAAAAGTATGTGTAGAGTATATTCAAGGCCCAACAACCTGTTCTCCTGGGTGAGCAACTGTGAAATAGTTTTACTGGTTTTCTGAAAACTACTCAACAGCTAGGGTTCCCATACTTCCGTTTCTCCCTGGGAAATGACATTCCGCGTTTATCGTAGGTGTCTACAGTTACGAGACAGTCGTATTTCTTGTCCAGTAGAATTCCTTCTTTCTGTGCTGGGATCCAGCCTCCATTGCTGCATTGTGTTTCCCATGGTCCTTCAAATTCTCACGTGTTTTCTTCTTCCTTTTCCCTGGCCGACCTCAGTACTCATCTCCGCCTCTGAGAAAGTTGCTTCAGAAGAGGTCTCCATTAGGTCATGGGTCACGGATTTCCTGGAGCTGAAGTTCACTTTGTAGCTTTCTTAGCTAAGCCCATTGAGCAGATGTTCAAGTTCGTTGTTGAGTCAGTCAGACAACCCCAGAGCAGTTCAGTGCTTTATAATAATTCTCCTAAAAGTAAAACTCTTGAGGCAGTTCTTTCTTCGTTTTTCTTCCCGGGTGACTTGATCAATGGGTCTCCCCTTGTGGAGGTGTGGATCAGCTCTCTACTGCGTGTTTATTTCTCCCAAATGAAATAAAACTTTTTGTATGTCTTCATTCAACTTGGCACCACACACGTTTTTATTTTAATCAAAAGCTTTCTTGGAGCGCGAGGAGGCTGCCCGCAGAGCTAGTTTATGTCTCTCCGAGCTTTGTTTATCATCCAGGGATAGTCTATCAGAGCAGATTCATTTTGGCTGAGGGATCCATGATTGTCTTGATTAGGCCTGGACATCAAAAGAAAGAATTAAAGGTTTCTGATGAAAACTTTCCACCCGACACACAGGTGCCTGAAAGTATGTGCTATCCTTTCTTGGGTCCCTTTGTCACCTTTCTTAGCTTTCTTGTTTTGAAACATGATAATAGTAGCATTTGAGTTTTCTGGGGATTTTTGTTCTATATTGCATGCTGTGAAAGGATTTTTCCAGGTTCTGCTTCTGGGCTCCCTCTGATCCTGTGATGTGGAGCACGCTGCAGTCCTCTCTCGGCATTACTCTCATCATTCCCTTCTGCACTTGCTCCACTTCTGTCCTGTGTATGTGGGAGGGGGCTGGACAGAAGATGTGAGAGCGAACTTGGTAGAATGGCAGAGTAGGGGGATGTCAGGGAATCACACTGCTGAAAAAAGGCCTCCACAACTTCTAAGGAAAAAAAGGAGAGGCAGTACTGGTCTTTGCATTTCTTTCTTTCTTTCTTTTCTTTTTTTTCTTCCTTTCTTTCTTCCTTTCTTCCTTTCTTTTCTTCCTTTTTTTTTTTTCAATATAACCACAAACGTTAACTTCTTTCCAATGAAGCCTTTAATAAAGAAAGGACTACTGTCACTTCTCTTTGAATTCTGATACCATTTAGTCTCTAGGATTTTGTCCCATGAAAATTCATGGCTTGTTTTCCAAACAGTAAGGAATGATTTATGTAACTCAAAGCCCATGTTTTCCGATAAGACCAGTGTCATTTTGACCTTGAAGAACTGTGAATTGTAATGAAAATAAATACTTCAATAAAGCATGACATCATATTCTGATTCATTCTGCATTGTGTGTGTTTAAGGAAATACTAGAACTTCCTTTTGATAGTTTTAATACCTTGGGAAATATGTTGACTTTTGGTTTCTGTCTTGACCTGGGGTCATGTTTGGAAATTCCAGTCAGTATTAAAACCAGATCTAGTCAGTCAACAATAACAAAGAAGGAAACATGTTGGATTTTTTCTTTCTTTCTTTCTTCCTTTCTTTCTTTCTTTCTTTCTTTGTTTTGTTTTGTTTTGGACAACATATCACGTTTTAAATATTCCCCTTATACCAGTCATTATGCTGAGAGATATATATTCACATGAACATCAAGAAAAGTAAAATGTTGACAATTATATTGAAAAATGATCTAATAGGGATCAATTATCTTGTAGCAGTATCACGCCGCTCTTCCATCTTGTTACCCATGGCTAAGGCTTAATTTGTTTTTTGGAGTTTTGTTTGTTTGGTCTTTTTTTTTTTGGTAGATTTTTCTGAAATGATGGACTGAAGTTTTGTAATTGAAACAACCTGCATGTGCTAACTATATTTGATTTTTCTAAACAGAAGGACTACATTTTATACTACCCCATAAACTTTGATGGTAAATAATCAGGCCTTGGGAGGTTATTTTATGTTTCACTCTCATGAGAAATAGTTTACCTAAAGAAAGTAGCACAGGGCCTGACACATATGACTCAGAGACAAAGATTTTTTTATTCCTTTTTCTCTTTTCTTTTCTTTAGTTTTGTGCTTTAGGGAAGGGAATACAGGGTGTTCCTGGTCTTACTACTAGATTGGACTCGGAGTGATCCGCCCGTTTACAGCCTTCCAAGAACTGGGCTTCCAGGAGCGACAGCATCACCATGCCCAGTGTCAGTTGCCATCTCTGCACACCGCAGGGGGCAGAGCCACGACCACAGGCTCTGGCATGGAGCCCCCTTGGCCCCTGTGTGCATGTCATTTCACCACTGATCTATTTGGCCAGTCCCAGCCAAAGATTTTCTCAATTGAATAACTTAAGGCATGTACCAAGCACACTGAGGATTAACAACTTCCCTTTCCGGAGACTTTATTCTGAGAGACACAGCGCTTAAAGATAAACACACAGTCGATAGGTAAGTAAGACAATTAGGACACAAGCACTGAGTTCCCTGTCAACTGACCCAATTCCTTGCCCCGGCTTACGGGTGGTGTCAGTGAAGCTGCCACGGAAGTGGCGAGAGGTTGCTAAGCCCTCAAGCCCTGACACCCTGGTGTTTGTGTTTGGCGATGCACACAAAGTATTTCCGTTCTATATTCAGAGACCTCAGAGAATAACTCACCATGGCTCTCCTTCACATCTGGCAATGCAAGTGTGTTTCTGTCCTTTCTCCCACCCCTGCCCATCTCCAGAGATGACATTTTATAAGTGGTTTGGGGAGGCCCCTCTTTTGTTTTATGCATCCGATTATTCTCTTTGATGCACAGATCCCCTTCTCTTTCTCTCCACAATCATTATTGCATATATTCTGTTAAATATGACTTCCTGAATTAGCACACAGAGCTTTTAATGTTCATAAATAACGTTGCTTCTTGAATTTCTTAAGTTGTTTCCTAATCAGATCAAGCATTTTGGGATCCATCCCTGTTGCTCTTCACATGTCTAATTCATGTCTAATTCAGTGCTCCTGCATCTAATTTCTGCTGTATGCTAATTACTGGTTCTATTACCATGAATAAATGACTTAAAAGAAGGTACATTTAAAAAAAAGTCAACAGAAAGAAAAAAAAATGTCAACAAAACAAGGAACGCCCTTTAGGCTTGGTGGGGCACAGCTGTAACTGCCGTACTCTGGGAGGCTGAGTCATGTGAATGTTATGGTTTATGTCTAGTTGTCCCCTCAAAGCCTCATGCAGTCATGGGCAGGGACTTCTTAGATTGAGACTTGACTCATGAGTCACTGGGATTATGTGATTTACTACTGGTCTATAGATTGAGACTTGATCCATGATCCCTGGAAGTATATGTTTTAAGTACTTCTGGAATTATAGGTGTAGCCTAAGGTGGATAGGCTGAGGCGGAGAGCCTGAATGTAATATAGAGATGGAGAGACAGACTCACGCTATTGCTGTCTGCTCCCCTGGTTATTCTGTTGCCTCTGTTGTGATTGTTGCTGTTCTGCCGCCATGAACTGGATGCTCTCTGCCATGTTCCACTCAGGCTTGGGCCAGCCCAATACGGACTGAAACCTCCAGTAACTGTGAGTTCATAAACCTTTCCTTCCTTCATTTTGAGTGTCAGGTATTTGTCCCAGCAACGAATAAAAAGCAACTAAGACAGTGAATTACAAGTTCCAGTGTGCCTTGGGCAACACTGACACTTGGATTTTGTCTCAAGATTAAATAAATAAATGAGCCAAAGAATAGTGTGGTGCAGCGCTAGCACCTGACATTCAATCCTCAGTACTGCCAGAACGCTAAAAAGAAAATGCAGCGAACAGAAACTACAGCAAAACAGTATGAACCTAGGATGTTCCAACGTCACCAAGCAGTGTAAAAGTGAAATGCACATATAGGGGACAGGCATCTTGCACAGAACAAGCTCTCAGTGAGTAAGACTCCTTGCTGTGTTTCCAGGAATTTATTGTGGCATGACAGAAGAGGACAAACGATGGAGGGAAGGACATGGTTGTGACATGAGGAAATTGTGCAGTTGAAAGGACTGGAAGTTGAAAAGTTTCTTGGCAACCTATCGGGGTTACATTTTAGCCACAGTTGCCATTCAAATCACTTGAGTGTTAGCATTCCCATTTCCTGGCCTTATGCACAGAAATTTGGCTTGTATGTATTGCCTCAATTACTCTTTTCTGGTTGCTGGGATAAATACCCGACACTCAAATGAAGGAAGAAAAGGTTTATTCAGCTCATAGTTACTGGAGTTTTCAGTCCATGTTCAGCTGTTTCCAAGGCAGAGGGGCACAGGGCAGAGAGCAACCTTTATCATGGCAGCAAAGAACAGAGAGCCAAGGGGAGGAGTAGCAGCCACAATGACTATGGAGAGGGAGTCTGGCTCTGTCCTTCTGATACTACATTAGGCTCCCCACCCCAGGCTGGGTGCAGCAGTCACTCCCAGAATCCCAGCGGTATTCAGACCCATACCCAATGGATCATGAGCTAATCACAAACTCTAGCAGTCTACCTCATGACTGCATGAGGCTTACGGGGGAGAACTCGGCACAAACCGTAATACCTATGGTCTATATAAGTTTGTAAAATACAACAGAATGGACTATGTTTTCATTAGGCACCAGGCTAAGTTCTTTCTTTAAAATTCTTAGTGGGAAAGGGTCTTCATTCCTAGATCTGGATTTTAACATCTCAAGTCTTGCAAACAAGGAAGCACTCGAAAGCACTTCAAACATAAATCAATACATTTCTGAGATTTGGGTATAAGTAGTTGGGTTCGTCACCTAGGAACTAGTCTTTGAGCTTTGGCCATACTATTACTGTTTTCTGCTTGCCGCTGTTTATCTTGAAATGAAAAGAGAAACCATCTCTTCTATGCTCTTTAGATTCTGGGAGAGCACTCCCTGTCATATCTGTTGGTTCTTGGCTTTAAAGTAAATAAGTAAATGCTGGAGAAAACTCTGGAACCAACAATGCAGATAAACTATTCAGGTGACCCTTAGGATTGTTACAGCCAGGTAACTTTCGGTCAGTTTGGGAGGGAAATGTCATGCACTTCACAGACCAGTGGTGTTCAGTTTTTAGTTACTAGTCACACCAAGTTATTTAAATTAAAATGAAATATCACTAAAAATTCAGTTGTTTTGTTGAAGCACATGTTTTATATTTCCAATCATCTAGGTGGTTCTAATACTCACTCAGGTATGGGACATTCTACTCCAGTACAAAAGCCTGTAATGGTTGAGACATTGTGTGAATCTGAGTTTAGAAGTTTAGCGGAATGACTGAGCAAGGGGACAGGGTTGTCCTCATGGTTGTACGCATCTTGAGCCTGTGCAGGAGGCCAGCATAGAGGTGGTATAGGTGTAAAGGGCTCACCCGACACTCAGTGTCTTTGATAGCCATGTTTGGGGATGAGCATATAGTAGGGAAAAGCAAAGGTAGAATCTAGCCAGAGGAACACTACAGAAGCCAAAGGAGCTGGCCAACAAGCAGGTGACAGTCGCTGTCTTTGAGCCCTGCAGAGTGTCCAGGCATGGAGAAGATCAACACCCGTCTGCTGAACTTAGTGATGAGCAGGCCAGTGTTGCCAATGGTTCCCCGTCGGACGGGTCACAGTGGAGTGGCGGAGGCCAAAGGCGGCCCTAGGAGAAGCCCAAGGAAGTGGAAGAAGGACAGGTAGTACCCAATCCATGGGCTGGCTAAGAGGTGTTTTTAGGGTTTTCCTTGTAGTCTTTTCTATTTTCTGAATTTCAATGCCAAGAATATTAGGACCATAAAAAAGGGTATGGAATTTTTTAAAGACCTCATTTTTATTTGGGGCTGAATAGTATAAGAAAGGAAAATGAGGGAGACCCTGCAGAAAAGAAAGAAAGAAAGAAAGAAAGAAGAAAGAAAAAGGAAGGAAAGAAGGAAGAAAAGAAAGGAAGGAATAGAAACTGAAAGGGAATGCAGAGGTGTGGGAACGTTCTTTCAATTTTAAGTGACCTAAACATGTATCTTCACTGGGGGAAAAGGACAGACAAAGAGGAAAGGGAGATTACGGAAGAGAAATTTAAAGCAGATGAAAATGAGGCAGTTAGTGACAAAAAGTATAAAAACAAAAGATCTCATATGCAAAACAGTTTTCATTGAGAAAATAAAAAAATTACAAATCAAAATATATCACTTTAAAATCTAAAATTCATAATTCAACTAGTGTTCTTTTAAAAATCCAACATGTTAGTTAGTTGGTCTCAAAGAACAAGGAACGCGGGAGTGCTTCAGGAAGTGACAAGACCGTCAAAAACTGCCCTGTCATGGTGCAGCCAGATGATGCATGCTTCTAAAACTAGGTGCAAGCAAATAGCTGGATTTCATGCACAGGCTAACTTGCAAAACATAGAGGAAGCAGGACCGGAGAGGTGGCACAGCAGTCTAAAGTGCCTGCTTAGGAAAGCTTAGGCAGCCACAGGGACTGTGGTTCTATCCCAGGTACCACATGCTCGTCAGCCCCACCCCGGGGCAGGCTGAGCTGGTCATTAAAAAAAAAAAAAGGACAGAGAAAGAAAAGGAGAGGAAGCAAGCTTTCTGGATCTAAGTGTGTTCTGCAGTTATGATTGTCGACCTCGAAGTTTACTTGATATTTATAGAGGAAAACTAGAAGGAAGACAGAGGTGAGACTAGAGAAGAGAGTGCACTAGTGGATATTCTTATTCAAACAACCTGAAAAATCCTGACCTTAAAAGTCATGGAAAGAGGGCTGGTGAGATAGCTCAACGGACTAAGTGCCTGCTTAGGCAAGCGCAGAGCCTGGAGTTCGATTCCCTGTACTTCATGCCCCACAGGCCCTGCCCCTGGGTGCACTGAGCGGGCTCTGAGAGCGGGCGGGGTGGTGCACGCCTGTAATCTCAGCACTGGGGAGGCTGACGACAGGAGGATCACTATGAGTCTGAGCTGCATGGTGAGACCCTGTGCCAAATGCATAAAAAAGTCATTCAATAATTTTTATCGCTTTTTTGTGATCGTAATGCTCATTGCATTGAATTTGGAAGACAGAAATATAAGAAAAACAGGAAAGTACTTGTTATGTAATCCCTAGGATTGGATGTCAGTATTTGAAACATTTTCTTCACATAACTATGTATGTATAAAAGTATTTATACAGAACAAACCCGTAAAGCATGTTATATTATACAAAAATAATTGGCCTCAAGCCTATGGCTGTGCCGGGTACATATTGCCAAATGATGTACTGCATGGCAAGGGAAAATTAACAGTGACAGTGGCTTTCTTTACTAATAAACTAATCTGAAAACAAGATGATTATCCTGTTTTATCTGAGTGCACCTCAGATAAAATAGCATCCTTTAAATCTGGAGGAAAGAATCAAAAGGATTAGCAGAAGGAAAACAAAATGTTATTAAACCTCGATTGGCCATGATTGGTTTTGAAGATCAAAGGAAGTGTGAGAAAAAGAATGCCCGTGGTTCCAACGGATAGAACAAGCGAGGAGTTTATTATTCCCTAGGCCTTCTGGAGAGGCACAAGTTCTCACCAACGTACTTAGCACCGTCAGACCTTCTTTAAGTTTCTGATGCTGCGAACAGCAGGATAATAAGTTAATGCCATATAGGCGGTGCGCTGTTAGAATGACAGTAGACGTCGAATGTGCCCTAGATGTGTAACTTTAGATTGGATGAAATTTTTCTTGAAGCCATAAGAAATTGACTATGGGTTGAAATATTTTTTTTTTTTTGAAAAATATTCATTTGACAGTTAGGCAGGGGCTGGGGAGGTAGCTCCGCGGTCTAAGCGTCTCGCTTGCAAGTGCAGGGGTCTGTGTCCTCTCCCCAGTCCCTCACACTGTGCCAGCCCTGCACTAGGCTCACCACGGAAACCGGGTGTGGTGGTGCACAGTGCTAGGGAGGCTGAGTCAGGAGGATCACTATGAGTCTGGGCTGTGTAGTGAGACCCTGTGCCAAAGAAAGGAGCAAGTAGATAGTTTTTGAAAACTTAGAAAATTAGTTATCAACAATTATTGGCCATATCACATTTCCTTTTTTCATTTTATTTTAAGGAGACAAAAGCAAATAACAAGAACAGAGACAAAAACAAAACAATATAAACAATGAAATGGTGTAAAATTTCAAGACAAGAACAGGAAATTAACAATGGATATTATATTGTATGCTGTTATCAAACTTGTTGCTCAGACTATGGGATATAGGCCCGCAAGATTGATCAGACAATTAAAACAGTAACTCTTCACTTCCATAATTTTGAAATTTTCTTTTTCCTTTTAATTTTTTAAAATGTATCTTAAAGAGAATATAAAAGCAAGAGATAAGCTGTTAGGAATAATATGCATTAAGAGGGAACAAAAGGATGAGAACGACAGCAGAACATCACGGAGGGCGTTCGTCAGTGGCTATTATGCAGCACGTTGCTGTCTTTAATGTTGCTCAGATTACAGATAATAGCATATAAAATTAATCAAAGTTAACATTTTAAGGGCTGGGGAGATAGCTCCGTGGTACAAGCGCCTGCCTGGCAAATGCAAGGTCATGAGTTTGAGCTCCAGTACCACATTTAAAAAAAAAAAAAAAGTAAACATGTAAGCACGAACTGCTACCTTGAAAAGCCTGGTAGCAATCAGCAGTCTGACCGTCTCAGCTCGCCTGCATATATACTTCCATGACTTTTCTTCCTCCTCTTTTTCTTACCTATCTTTTCTCCTTTTTCTCATCTCCATTTCTCCATTGTTTATACCTTATGTTCAGTTTCTTTTCTTTTCTTTTTTTTTTTTTTTTTTTTTTTTTTTTTTTTTTTTTTTTTTTTT
>PVJA010006150.1:0-74835 GCA_004027025.1 Myocastor coypus
CTTACATTCTCAACCCTCCAGCAGAAAAGCTTTGTGATACTATTATTCTATAACATAGATACTGGGCTTATCATCACTGGCTTTCTGAGTATCAAATACCTTTGACTTAGCTTGTAAATGATATTTTCTGACCATCATTGATATTCTAATAACTTTCCATACAATGTGATATAGGCAGTTACACAATTTTGACACATATTTGGAAATTCAAGGAAATACAAAACTGTAGCCTGTCAAGAATATGGTTTTTGGCCCAGTCTCTTGTCAAACAACCTTTTCTGAAGTACCTCCTATAACACTTTCTCAGCGAAATTTCCTTGGGCTCAGCTGCCTCGGTGCCCTCTGTGCTGGGTGCCAGGGATGGAGGCAGGAGTCTAGGCCGTGGATCTCCTCTCACCATGTCTTACTTAGTTTTCCTTTGCATGAGCCACTTGGCCTGACACCCACAAATTACAGGAGAGAAGCTTTATTTGGGCTTACATTTTGTAGAGATTTTAGTCCATAGCTGCCTCCAAGGGAGGCGGGCACAGCAGAGGGACTATGACAGAGAAGAATTACTTATGATGCAGCAGACAGGAAGCAGAGATCCAGGGCGAGGGAGGGAGCGCACCATTCTGGGCCATGCTCCCTCCTTGGTCCAGGCTGTAAACTTCTCAGTGGATGAATCCAGTGGTGAGTCACATAGCCCTGTGATCCAGTCCTGCCCCCAGAGCTCCATGAATGTGCATGTGAGAATTTAGGGGGACACCTACATAGGAGCCATGACCCCATCTGGCCGCCTGCTTCCTTGCATGTGCATAGGTGGACACGTGGGCCCAGTTGCAGTCTTTCCTGCAGAGCTGCAGGACATTCATGATTCTGGGCCTACAAGGTGCTTCCTTGAGTGGAGCAGAGAGGAACAGAGGAGCGCATATGTTAGTGGAACTCAGGAATCGCCCCAGCACTTGGCCATGCAGCACCCTCTTCTACCCCATGGGAGCTCACAGCTAGCTGGACAGCATGGCCTGGGAAAGGGAAGCAGCAGTATTGTTACTCTTGTGACTACAATTTTCTTCCCTTTTCTCTTAGCCTGTATTTACATATGTGTTGACCAATTTTGAGTATCTCTTTGCTGCTCTTGTAGAAATTTCCTTTTTTTAAGTCTTGTAACTATATTTCTAATGTCTTCCAGCTGTAGGAAAAACTCTGATTCTTGTTAAACTTTGGCTTTGGTCCTCAGAACCCCACAGGGTGAACCCTGAGGAACCATCTTGGGAAGCCCGTGCAGATGTGAAGTCATGCATTAGGAACCTAAAGGCAAATCTGCTGGATTTCTGTGTACTGCTGTAAAAATTCTGTGCATCTCAGTTCTTACACTTTGTACCAAGTGGCACGTGGTCTGTTTTCTTCTTTGGAAGTATGTAAGCATCAGTTTTACTCCCCCATTTCATATTCTCAAATCACTTTGGTTATTACACTCTTATGGTACAACTGTAGGCAGGATGTCCCACCTGTTGTCCTGTTTCACTGTTTACAGTGATGGTTAGGATAGCCTGCCATGTTCTAGGTCCTGGCACGGGAACATTGACATCTGCCATCACTGAGCTTTATGTAGCAGGGGATTGGCAACTGAAGCAAGTAAAACTCAATCACAGGTTAGGGGTTGTCTACAGGGAGTGGCCAGAAAAGCATCTGAGATTCAAATGAGACTTGAAGGATAAACCAAAGAACCAGCTGGCAGAGGGGTTGAGTGAGAGTATTTTCAGCACCTTAATACAAGAAGAGGTAAGAATCCCTCCCAGACAACTCGTAATTCCAAGGGTTTTATTTTCCAGAACCAGGAATTGAACTCAGGGCCTTGCGCTTGCCAGGGAGGCACTTGTACCCCCGAGCTATCTTCCCAGTCCCACCCAGCTTGACTCGTGTACCAAGCCCTTTCAAAAACTCTAAATCTGCTCACCTCTGAATGTTGGTCCCCCTAACATTTTTTGTTAGTCTAACATCCAGCTCTGTTGCAGTAAGAGTCAGGGGGCTTTGGGATATGATTAAGCCATGCGAGCTCCATTCATAGATGAGGGTAGGGGAGTTGCCTTGCCCTTCCACCATGGGAAGGAACGGAGGGAGGGAGCATCCATCTTGATTCGGACTTCCCAGCCTCTAGAACCATGGGAAGGATATTTTATTGCTTACATATTACTTAGCCTAAGCATCCCAGACAGGATAAGTTTGCCTGTTTTAACTGCATGTCTTTCAGATGGAAAGAACATGCCAATGTTTTTCAAGCTATATGGTTTCATAAGTAGAAATGGTAACTTATTGGCACAATCTACTGACTATTTTGGTGGATGCAGGGAAATCTGCTATTCTCAGCTCTAGCTTCAAGGAAGACTGAGTTGGTGACTGGGCATTGTGATGGGAGCCTGGTGGGGAGTGACCTTGCTATTTCAGTATACAAAGCCTCACCTGCACACCGCAGATACCTGTGTACACAGCCTTGCCACCTTCATGCTACGATGATCATCAGAGGGCCATGGGGCACTGGGAAGGCATTTCTTAAAGTCTGAGGGAAAGTTAGCTGTGATTTTATGGCATGAAACTATAAAAGAGACATTGTGAAACTCAAAGTAACTACAGAGTTTTCAGGTTACATTCCAGGATACTAAGAAAATGTGAGCAAAAGATGTTTTGAGTGCTCTTAGTATTGCTTTGGAAGGAACTGACATTTGGGGAAAGCAGTACTGAATCTAGGAGCAACAGAACTGTTGAAGATTATAAAGCCAGCCCCAACTTCCAGTTTGTATAATGAGGTAGCAAGTACAGACTGTGGCTCACAGAGCTCGAGGGTAGGCTCCCTGGATACTGAGCATGCTTGGCAGGCATTAGTTTAATCATTGATGCCTACTCTAAGAAGCCTTTCGAAATTTCTAGATACTTCTCCAGACTTGAACCCAATATCTACTGTGTGATTGAAAGGGTGATCCTATTTGGACATTTCCAGAACATTTAAGGCCACACTGGTGACCTTCTCAGTGGCCACTATGCAGTGTCTGTTGATTCTGACCCTGGCTTATATTGATCCACTGTGGTTCGACTCTCTGCTAATTATTCCTGTTTTCTGAAATTTTCATGTCCTCCAGATATTTGAGGATTAAGATGGAACTGATAGCTATAAATATAGAAGCAACACACAATGGTTGTAAACATAAGCCTTGCCTAGAGCTGGAGCCCAATCTTCATTTTCTGTCTGTAAAATAGATATGACACTAGCTCTTTTGTAAGATTGCTGTGGAAATGTGTGTGAAAAGCCCTGACTTCGTGGCTAACACGAAATTAACAAACAGTAAATATTAGTCATTACAACATTATAGTGCTTTCACCCAAATGGACCCTGTTCTGTGAGTTTGACATCAACTGTAGGCAAAATACCTCCACTGACTAAACATTTGAAATAGACGTTCTTGAGAATGATTATGTGTCCCTAAAAACTTCCCACACTGGAGCAGTATCATTTTGTTCCTCCAAGTACATTGACCCAAATCATACCTTGATGTCAGCAAAGCTTTTGACACTATAACTCACAACAGCTAAGCTGAACTACATCTTTAAAGCAAAGATGCATGGGCAGAGGACCGTTCACCTGTATTGGTTCAATAGTTTAAGCAGTAGAGCTCTAGATGGCAGAGCACATTGATTCATGCAGAGTTTTTAAAGTTCAATGCCTATGGGGACTGCAAGCTAATCAGACTCCCAGGGGAAGAGCCTAGGCTGCTTTTCTGATTTTTAATTTTAAACTTGGTCTCCTTGAGCTACACCCCCAAGCTGGGGTGGGAGTCAGAGGAAACAAAGGGAGTTGGCTGCAACCTTCCTAGGCAGGGTAGCTGGGGAGGGGCACTGCTCAGGCGTGCTGTGTGACAGTCACACCCATTTACTGTCACATCTTAGTCCAAGGAAAAGCCATAGAGTCATAGATTTAGCTCCTACCAAAACCACCATATTCTTATCTAAACTGTCTTGACTTATAAGATGCTTCAATGGTTCAAAAGTGCCTTATCAACTTTGGCTGATCTAAGAAAATCAACATGTCATAATTGTAATACTACAAGTGGCTCTAGACACAAGGAAAGCTCAGTTCTGCTGGATGGTTCTTACAAATACACCAGGCAATCATGCCCTACAGAAATAACTAGAACTGCTGTGACTTCACAGGGAGCCAAATGGAAATGCCCTTGCCAAGAGAATGCTAAAGTTATCCCACAAAATGTGGCCAGAACCTACATGTGAGCCAACAAGAATTTCTTCCACTAGGGCCAGCCCTGAAGGAACCCTGTTGGGTCCTCAATTGAATTTTTATGCTTCAATTTTAGAGAAAGAGCACCCACTACAACGAAATGAGCTCATATAAAAGCACTAGTTAGAGCCCATCAGAAATAAGATGCCTCATCCAGCCCTAGTATGAGAATCAGGTTTGACTCCCTGGCTTGTGTGCCCGACCTCTAAGTCCTGCACCATCTGGATCCAAAGGGCCCTGCAGTCCAGCAGGTTCCTAAATGATGACAAACGGGCCCAGGCACTGGTCCATGAGTCAGATTTTAAGCATCACTGATCAAAATAAAAAAGTTTCCTGTTAACAGGAAAAAAAAAAGTTGTCAGAGGAAACTCATTTTCTCAGTATTTTAATTCTTAAGATTTTATGGGGATAGGAAGAAAGCAAAATATTTTTCAAGGGTGTTCATTCTAGTAATTTCTCTGGGAAATGATACCTTTCAGACACAGTATTCATGAGGTCTTTTCCTGCATGCACATAAAAATAACCCAGACACAATCAGGAACGTCTCACTGTGAGTGTGTAGTGGCTCAGATCCGGGCCACTGGGACATTCCCAGGGCCAGGGCTGCACTTAGGATAGGTTGACCAGAAGAGGCAGCCTGGGTCGGGCTGTCCCCGTGGGTCCTAGGGAAGAAGTGGTGATTTCTCACACTCTTGATTCCAGTCCTCTCAGGAAGTAGCCTGGCTGTCTGCACGGTGGCCAGTTGAGAAAGCAGTGAGAGCCTGGGAAAGGCAGCCCTCTCAGGCTTGGGAAGGCTCCGAATCTGTGCCAGCAGAAGGGGACATGTGTGCCACCTGAGGTTGCTTCCCTGGCTTCCAGGTGGTTAGGGACCAGCCGCAGAGTCACATCTCGGCTCTTCTGGGGGCTTCCCGGGAGGTTCTGGCGTCCTCTGTGGAGCAGGGATCCTCACCCTGTGGGTTTCTGTGGTTGTGTGGCTTCCTCCACAGATAACCTCCCCGGACAGGAAATGCCCACTGGGAGGATCTGATCTAAATGGACTAAGGCCCTAAGGAAACCAAAAGAAAATACTTTTTTCTTATGATATGTTTGGAAACTATCATCTGTTGCAGAGGTCTGCAGGGTTCAACAGCCAGACCTTGGCGCTAAGCCTGCCTGTCCCCCAAGGTGTATGATGAGGTCAACCTGTTTCTCCAGTTGGTGGTCCCCAGTGTCTCCCCTTACATTTTTTCCCCCTATCAGATCCCCAACTTGGGAGGCACCTTTGGAAACTCCTCTAGCTAGGAGGGAGGTGAAGTCATCACTCTGGAATAGAGGGGGCTCAGAGCAGTGCTGTTCAAGTGCCAGTGGGCTGCAGTTCTTCTTGAGGGGGTGCAACAGATACTTTTTATGGAGCCTGGGGCCCAAACATCCCAGGTCCATCCTCAGGCTGGGGTTGCTCCTGCCAAGCTCTCAGGCTGGTCTTTGCTGCCACCACCCCAATAGAGCCTCAAGAACTACAGGAGACACCCCAAATAAGCCAAGACAAAGCAAACCAAGACTGGAGGTCTGAGCTGCCTCCTGTGGGATGCCTGCCATAGGCAGCGGCCACACCCTGCAATGCAGAATTGTGGCATGGAGTCAAATTTTCTCATTAAAAAAAAAAAGAAATATAACACGCACAATGTATATATTGATTCCAGTTTTGTCGTGGTGCTATTTTTGATGCACTGAGTTATAAATTAGGACATTAAATTGAATTCCACCTTTTCAGTTCTTCTGCCTATATGACTACTAGGAAGCTCCAGAGGACTTATGTCCTGTGCGTGGAGGAGGGGTGAAGGGGAGGGGGAGGTTGTGCTGGGACAGGAGGGAGGGTCTTGTCAGGGAGGAGGAAGCTTCCAGGGGCATTCATTTTGGGAGAAGTGACTTTAAGACAAAACCAGCCCTGCCCCTCCCCCCCCAGGGGGGCAGGCAGATGGCAGGATGTGAAGGGTTTGATCAGGTACCTGTTTCAGATGACTCATCAGCTCTGGTACTCAAGTTCTGCCTCTGCACAAGAGGGCAGGCACAGGGCGTGAGAGGTGATCTGTACCCAAGCGCCTCCAGCCCTCCAGGAGGAAGGGACTGTCCCCTGCAAGTCTGTGGCGCAGAATGGCCAACAGTGGCACTTTTGAGTCCCAGCTCGAAGTCCCATGGTAACAGCTGTGGTTTCCATGCTACAGAACTGCCCTGCGCACTGGGGTATATTTGCTATTCTCAAAATCACCACCAGGCTAGTTAAATTGTAGCCTGCATTTCACAAATAAAGAAGCAGCATCTTGGAGAGGTACTAACAGGCATGGAGTCACCCTGGATCAGAGAGGAAATCAGAATTTGCCCCCACATCCCCAAACACATTCTGCACCACCATGTACCACCCCAGACTGGCCTGAAGGTGCCACCTGGCCAACTCCACAGCTGGCTGATGGGCCCACTCTGGCTCCAGCGGCCCAGGGAGAGCTCCTGGCCTCTGTTGCTGCTCAGGGCTGCTCTGACGCCCACAGATACTGTCAAAGCTTCCAGCAGCACGCTCTTTGGGGCTTTCTGCCTGCCAAGAAGACCTGCTGCTCTGCAGCTCTGTGTTTTAGCTGTGGTCTACAGGAGAAGCAGACTTGCTGTGCTTTGCTTCTTTTTTCCCCTGGCAGGTTCCATTTGGCCTTCAGACAGAAATAACTGCAGCGAGAGTGTGACCAGGGTGGGGACCTGGAGCGTGGACTCCGCCCTGAAGGGAGAGAAAAGCTTGCTCAATTCCTCTCCCTACTTTCCAGTCTCTAGCTATTTAGAATGCAATTAGCCTGCAGCTGCTAGCTGTGTTTTTCCCTTCCCCTACCCACAGCGGCCTGTCTAATTTTCTGTGCCTTTGGTGGAAGCTCTCATAGGAGGCTGGGTGGGGTGGGTGCACTGGGCCCACAGCTGCTCTGAGTGTGGCTGGTGAGCTTTGCTGACTCTGGGCAAGAGTGTGTGGGTGTGGGGATGGAGAGAGTCCACGCAGGCCAAGCCTTGTCTGCTGTTTCCAGGATGCGGACATTTGGGGTAAGAGGAAGGCTGCTTCCCCAAGACAGAGCAATGCAGCTGGTTTGCCTCATTAGAAACACTGGCCAGGAAAGGCTGTTGGGGTCTTGGCTCCTGTGGAACTTGGGTCTCTGGGTGGCTCATATGGCATCGATCATGCACTACACAGTCATTTCCATCCACTAGAGCTTGCTATTTCCTCATAAATGTGGTAGGGATTACAGTGCCCACCCAGAGTTCTGGGGAGGGGTGCACGCGAGCTGCACCTGGCGCACCGAAGGGTGCACAGATGTTCGCTTTCACCAGCTTCCTACTGAGGTGAGACACAAAGCCAGGAAATATGCAGGCGGTTGAATATAATTTATAACAAGATCAAAATAAATTGCAACGATTGTTTTCAAGTAAAAACATTACATAGCAAATCTATATTATTGCATAATTTTGATAGCTTTACAAAATAAGATGACAGCAACAATAAAAATGCAAAGAAAGAAGATATACCAGTAACTAAAATAAGAAATATCTACATGTTCATCCTCCAGGGTTATGGCTGTCATTAAAACATCTTGTGTATACTTCTATTCATTTGCATTTCCACTTATTTGTGTGTTGGGAAGTGTGGGCAGGTGAGGCGGGGACTCTGATGCTATTGGTGAAAATAGCAAAGCAGTAACTGATAGTCCTGCTCCTCCCATAATTCTCTGGTGTCATCAATATGCCTGAGAACAGAATGTGCCAGGGGACAGAGAGACAAAGGATAACGAGGAAGACAGAGTACTGTCTGGCCTTTGTCTTCCACTCACCTGGAATTCAGGTGAATTTAAGGTTTTACCAACAAGACAGGTAAGAGTCAAAAGCTAAAGGAACTGTTTGCATGCAAAATTCTATAAGACCCTATGTCTGCAAGGCCCTGCATTACTGTCCTTTGCAGTGGCAAAGAAAGTTCTCTGAGGGTATGTTTGGTGGGTTGCAAAAATAAAAAACCACTGAAGCATACTGTAGACATAGACAGAGCTTGCTATGTGGCATTGATGGCAAGGAGTCTGATGTCCCCTTAGAATCTCCCCACAAAAAGCAAGACTTCAATATGGGTTCAGTTCCTGCCTTTTGGGTCAGGGGGAGCTCAGGGTCATTGGAATTTGGGCCTTAATAGAAACATGAAACAAACTTAAGACTATTTTTAAGCAAATACTGAGTCATTATTTCGTATATATCTCTTATTACTTATTAATTAGGATGTAAACATATTATGTTATTTTAAATGAAATCCACAAAAAAATATTTCACCATCTATTCTATAGCATCAAGGTAAGGTCTGAAGCAACTTCCTAGTATTCCTCGGATTCTGTCAAATGCAGGAGCATACAGATGTACCAAGATGGTGTACAGAGACAGCTAGATGACTGTCACTCCTCTTATTCCACTCCTTCTTGGCATCCTGGGAGGGAAGATGAGTGAGACCCACTTAATGGAGCATTTGGGTTAAATATGGTGTCCAAATGAATTAACCATTTGAACACAACAAACCCCAAGTTGCACACATGAGCCAAGTCTCTCAGCACTGCGGCAAACTGTGGCTTTGCCTTCCTTCTGGGACTATGAAGCTCAAGAAAACATCAGGCCTGTGGCATGCCCCCGAGCAGAAGCGCACTGTCCAGGGAGGCAATTCTCATCCTCTTGGGACAGATGAAGTGCAACTGGTGGGGAAAGTCGGACTGTGGAAGCTGACGCTCTTTCTAGCAATAACTCCATCTTACCAAGGCCCCAGGAGAGGCCTTGTTATGGTTTATGTCTAGTTGTCCCCCCAAAGCCTCATGTAGTCATTGGGTAGGGACTTCTATAGATTGAGACTAGACTCATGAGTCACTGGGATTGTGTGTTTTAGTACTGATGGGATTACCAGTCTGAGTAGGGCTGGGGCTATGGGTGTGGTCTAGGGCAGATATCCTAAGGCAGAGAGCTTGATAGGAATATAAAGAGAGACAGAGAGACAGACTAGAGCTATTGCTGTTGCTCTGCTGCCCTGTTTCGTTGGCTGGCTCCATCACCATTTTGTTGCTGTTCTGCCGCCATGAACTGGATGCTCTCTGCCCTGTTCCACTCAGCCTTGGGCCAGCTGAATATGGACTGAAACCTCCAGTAACTGTGAGCTAATAAACCTTTCCTTCCTTCATTTTGGGTGTTGGGTATTTGTCCCAGCAAGGAGTAAAAAGTAACTAAGACAACTATGTTCCTGTGAATGTGGATGAGAAGCCATGGCTGGCAGGTGCTGTAGGGCCCCTTCCTCCGGATAGGGCCCAGCCTCAGGTCCTCTGTGACTTGTGAATGCATTCAAGCGCCAGTCTCTCATTCTGTCTTTGATGGCCACCCTTCCCCACCTATGCAGATCTCACCATGTACCCCAGAAAATGATTTACTTTCTCCTTTTTCATAGACAGAGTTGTCCTCATCATAAGAAGCCAATACATTTTGTACTAAGAAATCAATATTACTTTCCAGAAAGATGATATGTTAAAACCTCAAAACGGAGAAAAACTGAATAACTAGTGATAGTTAATTTTGCATGTTAACTCATTTGCCTTCATTGAATGCCTGGAGAAATAATTCCTGAATCCGTTGTCTCTGCTGCTGCCGTCTTTCTTTAGCAGGACCACTGCAATCATCCCTTAGTTGTTTGACTTTTTTCTGTCGTAAGCTTATCCAACCAATCTCATGCAGTACACACACACACACACACACACACACACACACACACACACACATGCGCGTGCACGCGCACACACACACGGACACCGAGCCTCACCTGCTCTTGTCTATCCCCACCCCTGCTAAACGTCATTTATTAGCTATTCCTCCATCCTTTCTTTGTTCCTGGGGTTCTGGCCCTTGGGACAGTACTGCTTCCTGTTCTCAGTCCCTGCTCCTCTGTCCCTCTATCCTGCAGGGACACTGACTGTCAACTCTGCCTCTGAACTTCAGAGTCTTGGTTGGACCTTTCCTCTCCCTTTCCTTCATGATCTTGAATTAATTCTCCCAATTCAGACTTCTGCTTACACATTGCTTCCTTTAAAAGTTGTTCACAGTCTTGGGGCTTAAACATTTTTCTTCCAGAATCGTTAACACTAGGTTATTTGGTTTGATATTATTTATCCGAGTGAGTACTTCCACTTGCTTTGGGGGACCATTTGACCAATGTCTGTCTACCTAGAAGTGGCATGAGAATAAGGATTGAGGCTTCTTTTGCTCACCACTGTATGTGTGGTTAAAAAATAGTGCCTAATTTTTTTAAAGAAAGTATTACAGTAAAAGACATACTACTATTAATATCTCATCAAATGTGCTCCTTGTGTCACCCAGGACATGTATCCCATTGTTCTTGTCCCTTTCTGAGGCAGTTTGGAAGTTCTCTTTTTTGCATGTCTTTAGCTGTGCTGTTGTGGCTGCCTCGATGTCCTGAATCAACTCAGAATCTTTATGCTTTACCTTTTATGGTCGTTTTGACTTTGGGGAAGAGCCAGCAGGCCCACGACGCCAGCCCCCGTGGACGAGGTAGACGAGGATGCACTGTAATGTATGTATGAGCCTGCTTTTCTGTCAGGTGGCAGTCGGCTGCAACAGCCACTGAATTGTTGAGCAGGGCCAATGGAGACATTGAGGAGAAAAGACTTCCCAAACAGCTTTGGAAAGCACCAAGAAGAATGACGCACCTGTGTTAGAAGCAGGGACGGTGTTTTCTAAAAAAACATTTTTTAAACCTCATTTATTTATTTATTTATCTATCTACCTATTTATTTATTTATTTATTTATTTATTTATTTATTTATTTATTTATTTGGTACAGGGTCTCCCTATGCAGCTTGGACTCCTAGCGATCCTCTTGTCTCAGCCTTTCCCGTGCTGGGATTACAAGCATACATCACCACACCCTTTGGGGACCAGCACAGCATGTGGTACCAGGGATTAAACCCATGTCCTTGCACTTTCTAGCCAGGTGCTTAGACCACTGAGCTATCCCCACTCAGCCCAAGCAGGGTATTTGCAGGGAGATCAATGGCAGTGTGTCTTTTATTGTAATAATTTAAAAATTTTAAGTACTCTGTACAGTATGACCATACCTCATATCCTCAGTGCCCAGCCCTGAGGTAAACATTTGTCAAGTTCTTGAATAGATATGTGTGCTTTGTTCTCAGGAGTTCATCACCGCCTCACAAGACAATAGTTGTCTTCGAAGCCCTCTTCAAATGCCCTCACTCCTCTTTTCTTCTCTTCACTCCTGCGCATAGACCAGCATTCTCTGTGTCCCTTCATGTTCCCTCCTTGGGCTTTTGGAAAAATCCTGCTCAGACTTCATCCAGGCCTTAGGCTGCATGCCTATAGCTGTGCTTTCTGGCGGTTCCTATAAAGTCCCACAAACTGGATGCCTTAGGCCCACAGTTATTCTTTCTCAGTTCTGGAGTCTGAAAGAAGCCTGAAGTCAAGATGTCCACAGGGCTAGGCTCCCACAGAAACAAGTCAGGAGACCCAATCTTTGCCTTTTCAAGCTTCTGGTGTTTACTGGCAACTTCTGCCTCTATTGTCTCATAGGGTCGTCATGTCAGACAGATGTCTATGCTAGTCCAGCATGACTTCCTTTTAGATGTGTATCAATAATAATCATATTTCCAAATAAAGTTGTATTCTGGGATATTGGGGTTTATGATTTGAACACATCTTGTGGGAGGACACAATTCAATCTGTGAGGATGCTCAAAGCTAACTCACACTCATTACCTGTAGGTGTCAAATTGACCTTGTGTCAAAACCCCACTCATTCTACTTATTGGAGCGTACTCTCTGTGTTCCCTTGAGGAAACAGCTCCTTTGTTGAAGTTTTAGTCCCCAAAGTGAAGGGAGTAAGAGGTGGAAGGATCCTGGGAGACAATTAAATCATTAGGTTGGAGCGCTCCAGCCTAATGAATGGGATTAGTGTTGTTATAAAAGACACTGGAGAGCTTATTCATGGCTCTTCCTGCCATGTGAGGACTCAGCGAGAAGATTCCATCAATGAGGAAGGGAAGTATGATAAATAAATTTGTTGTTAATGAACTGTTCAACCCAACATAGCTTGTTAGAGCAGCCCACAGAGACTATGACCCTCTTGTTTTCCAAATCTTGACTGGTGACAACATTCACCTGGAACAGAAACTGGCAAGTTTTTTCTTTTTCCAACTTTCATATCTAATTATCACACATTTCCATTCTCTATCCTTTTAACATTTCTCAGACCATCCTTGGTGACCCTTTTAGTCCTTTATCATCTAGAAATCAAACTAATATTCCTACCTTGTTTCAGTCTCTTCTAATGATTCTCCATGATCCTGAATGAGAGTTGTATTTAAAATGTAAATATGAGGCTGCAGAGATAGCTCAGCTGTCTAAGCATGGCCTAGGCAAGCCCAAGGACATGGGTTTGATCCTCAGTACCACATGCCATGCTGGCCCAGCCCCAGGTGCCCAGAGTGACTTGAGTAGGCCACTGAAACTGGGCATGGTGGTACATGCCTGTAATTCTAGTGCTGGGGTGGCTGGAAACAGGAGGATCACTATGAGTCCAAGCTGTATAATGAGGCTCTGTACTAAACACGTAAAATTAAAAGTAAAATAAAACAAAATAAAATACAAATATGAGTTCAAAACTCTTCCAAAGCACAGCTCCAAAAGTGCGAAGCCCATGAAATTTTGTCCTCTCCTCCCTTCCTATACCTACTCATCTTTAATACTTCCTCTTCATGCTCTTTTACATTCATTTTGAACTACTCACACTTCCCTAAACCCAGGGAAGGATTTCATGCCCCTGTGCTGTAAACAGCGACATTCTCTACTCATGGAAGGACCGCGTGTGCACAATGGAAGGACACATTGCGTGTCTTGGTACACATCCCCAAGGCAAGGCGTCAGCTCTGGCCCTGCACTGTGAGTGGAAATGATAGTCATCAGCTCTAAGCTGCAGCATTTAACAGCCAGCATGTCACTTTTCAGCTTGTTTGTTTTCTACACGTCCAACTTGTTCCTGTGGCCCAGCTGTAAGCCTCACCAGTGCAATGGTCACTCGAGGACTGTTGGAGCAGAGCTCTGCCTGCCGTGCCTACCCTCAGCTGTCCTGCACTGGATGTGTGACTTGAGTGGGACATTAACCTTGGCTCCATTAAGCTGCGAAGGGCTTGGGATCATTGTATTACTGTGGTTTAATTTAGGCTCTTGCAGATGACGTGGTACATTTGCAGGAGCTGTTCCTCCACTTATTTCAGCTCCCTTCAGCTGCCTGGGAAGCCCTCCCAAGCCTTCCAGCACCAACGCTCTTCTCTACTGCGAGGCCAATCTCACCCACTACAAAGCAGAATATCTTGGTCAACTTCCTTGCTGCTGGCATACAACAGCTGACACCATAACTTAAGGAAAGGATGGTTTATTTTGGCTCATGTTACAGTCATAGCTGACTGGATCCAGTCAAGGACAGCATAGAAGTTAGGGATGGTGAAGGAATGCCATTCAGACAAGATGCAAAAAGTCAAAGGAGGAGCCAGGAAGGAATATATAGACTTCTGGGTCATGTCCAAGGTGAGTCACCTCTTCTGGCCAGACCCCACCTCCTAACAGCAAGTCCAGCTGTAGTGTCCCATCATACGGACACCTTCCAATGGTCCTGCCTCTGAGCACATGAGACTCGGGGGCCATCTAACTCAACCCAGAGCTAATATCTATAGCATAGGGCTGATCATTTCTTCTTGATCTCAGTCCCTTTACTGTTCATCACTGAATGCTAAAGCCTGGGAAATTTACAAAGAAAAAGATTATTTACTGTATGTCCTGAAATCCAACAGCACAATCAGTCCCGGCATCTGCTTGGCTTTCTGACAGACCATGGAATGGTAGAGGGCATGGCCTGGTGAGAAGGACTGAGTGTCCTAGTGCAGGTCTCTCTTCAATAAAGCCACAGTCGCAAGGAATGAGGGTCTCACTTAACGTTAATTATTCACCAGACGTATCATTTCTAGCATCGTAGTCAGATTAAGTTTTCATCCTCTTAGCACCTACGAATGAAGATTAAATTTCGACATGAGTTTTGCTAGGGGCATTCATAGCACTCCTGTCTTACCACTGCACTTTAAGACAATATCATCTTTATCATTGTTATCACAACAGTTCTGCATCCAAAGAATCATAAGACTGTAGGTATCTCAAGGGCAGAAACTGCCATTCGGGCATCAAGTTGCTATTTCCAGCACTCTGTGGAATTACTGGCACATAGAGAGCACTCCGCTCAGTAAATGATGTGTGGATTAATAAACAACAGACTGTAATCTGTATGGGCTTTTAGTGGAGGGCTGGGGAACATGAAAACATGTCGCGGGCCTCTGTGAGTGAAGGGCATTATGAGTCTGTGACTGTGATCACAAGCTCAGGCTGTACTCAGAGTGATGCTGACCTATGTAATGTATACTGACGGGGCTCTCATGAACGCAAAATTACAGAAAATAAAATTTGTAGGCAGGCAGCCAGGAATGGGGTGCTTAAAAGGGAGTCCAGAAATTACTTTGTGCTCATGAATGCATGAGAGTAGGACCAGAGTATGTCCTGTTAGTAGAATGTGGTCATTTAGAAAACTGACTGCATGTGTTTGACATTGCCAAAATGACTTCAGTTACAATTGCTTCTAATTGGCATATTGTAGACAGCTGAATTAGATAGAAATATTCTAGGGAGTCAAACAGAGCCAGGCCCTCAAGGAGAGAAGATGGAAGACAAGGTAACTACAACTTGGAAGAGGCAGACATTCCCTTATGGGCCAGGTCTCAAGACAAAAGAGGAAGCAAATACAGCTACATACTTCCATAAGGATGGGCATCAGGGATTGATATTCTAAACAGGTATGAATCACCTTGAAAGAGCCCAAATGGGTCACTAACCCAATGCTCAATAGGAAGAGACCCTGTCCCATATTCATGCCAGCTTGCTATGTGACTTGCTTCTCCATTTGGTACTGGCTATAATCAATTTTACCCGAGCAATGGTGCTTGTGATCTCATTGGTTGACCATAGTTTTGTCCCACCTCATGCACCTAAGTGAGATTCCATGTTCTCCACCACTCGCCTCACCACATGGTTTTCCTCTATAAAAGTCCCTAGAGGAGACATCTTCCTGGGGACAGTGCACTTGGGGCCCCCCTTCTGTCCCTCTCTCAGGCAGGAGCCTTCTTTCCCCCAATAAATATATTCTGCTCACAACCTCCGTTTGTTCCTAAAATTCATTCTTCAGTTTCAGAGAACATGAACTTCTCCCAGGTACTTTTCAGGTTGGGAGATCATCTTTCCCCTATATCATTTGGAGGTCACCGACCTGGGATCAGTTTTTCTCCCTGTGTCAGACACATGGAGAAAGCATGGCCCCAGCGACTGCAAACAAAATGAGCCCTACACATATTCACCTACCTCCCTGTCTATCCCGTTTGCCTTGTGAGAGCAGTAGGGGAAGATCCGGGGCATATGGGCTTTCCCATCATCTCTGAGCCAGGTCCTCATCCCTTGTGATGACTCACGCAGCTCCATAGCCTCTCTGTCACATTTAGGCAACATAACATTATTAGATTCCAAAAGTACCCTGTATTCAGATCTTGGCATTCCAGGACCCAGGTAATGGTTAAAAGTCCAAAACTGATTTAGGCTTGAATCTTCTCTCCTGTATCTGGGCCCTGCCTCTCTCTGGAAGTTGGCCTGGGAAGCTGGGCAAGGTTTTGTCACCCCTTACGCTGCTCACCTTCTGCCTGCAAAGGCTGCCATCTCACTCTATCTCTGGAACGAAACTCAGAAAGGGGACAAGGAAGGGACTAGGGAGTTCTCATGTGGCTGGGTGGGCCAAGCCCTTTGGGCTGGGTGCTGACACCCTGGGGAGGCCCAATAGCTGATGAAAGCTGACCCTGGCATGAGCTTGCAGAGAACTCTAGTGGGGCCTCTTCCTCCTGCTGTCCTTTTGACTTGATCTCTAACCAAAGGGCGATCTCATGGGACTCCTTTCCTAGCTTCTCTGCTAAGATCATCCCAGGCCTACAGACCCCAGCATCACACACTAAATATGTCACCTGTATATTATATCTGGTCTGAGATGTACCAAAGCAGAACCCAGTACTCTCTTTGAAATATTATTCACAATGTCCCAGCTATTCTTCACATTTATCATCTAATTAATGCTCATTACCATCTATATAGTAGATAAATCTGGCAGCCATTTACCTGGCTATTTATTTTAAATTTCTGTTTTCAGTCCTCTCATCATAAAACTCTCATTCACTGTTGGTTCTGGATGTACAGCCAGGATCTAGGAGATTGAGGCTTTATCTTGGCTTGGCCATGCATTTCAATCAGTGGACTACTTCAGTACCATATACACTGATCCTGGTATGACAGGCCCTAGATCCAGCCACCTGAAAAGCCCCATCTATGAGATCACGAGGCTTAGGGGAAGTCAGCAGTGTCTTTGGGTCTTGGTCTTGCCAACTGTATAATGGGGTGATCAAATGAACCCATTGTCATGGTTCCTTCACCATTCTATCAGTGAGTCAACAATTCTAGGATAAAGAAGACAAGAGGGTATTTAGGTTGGGGGTGGGAGGTGAAACGTGTTGGTTAAGACACTGGGGATGGAAAAGCTCTGACAGTTCCAATATCAGTAATCTTCAAAATCTCAAGCATCTTTAGGTTTTGAAAAATGTTCAAGTATATAATTAAAATGCCTTGGAAGCCAGGCGTGGTGGTGCACGCCTGTACTCCCAGCACTCGGGAAGCTGAGGCAGGAGGATCGGTGCAAGTTCGAGACCAGCCTGGGCTACAAAAGTGAGCTCAAGGCCAGCCTCATTAGCGAGACCCTGTCTCAAAGACAAAAAAAAAAAAAAAAAAGCCTTGGAATCTAGGTCTGTGTCATGTACTTATTTTATAACTCTAATGAGAAAACCCAATAAAAAAAGGAAATTTTTAGTGTGTATGTGGTTTCCAGACCTTAAAAACATTAGCCCTTCTGACTTACTATTTCCAGAAGTAGATTCTAAGAAATAATCAAAAGCATCCACCAAGATTTATGCATGAGAGGGTGAATCACAACAGTCTTTATAAGAGTAAAAAGTAGAAATGACTTCCTTTACTGTATTCCTGCTCACATGATATCTCCTTGCATGGGTCCTGAATTGCATAAATAAAAGGAGTTCTTGCTTACTTTCTATCTTAGTTACTTTTCTCATTGCTGGGACAAAAGATCTGACACCACAAATTTAAACAGGAAGGGTTTATTTCAGCTCACCATGTTCAACAGTTTCAGTCTAGAGCTGGCTGGTTCCAAGGCAGGACAGCATGGCACAGGGGCATCACAATGAGGAACAGTCCAGGGCAGGGTAGCAGGAAGCAACAGCAGTGAAGCAAGCCTCCCATTCCCTTTTATTCCACTCAGGCTCCTGACAGTTTGGATGGTGCCACCCACCCAAGTAGGCATTCCCATTAGTCACACCCAGAAGCATGCTAATTTCAATCAGTGGACGAACTTAGTTTCACACATCTGATCCTAGTATGACAGGCCCTAGATCCAGCTACCTCAAAAGTTCTTCCTATGAGCACAAGAAACGTTGGGGCCAAATTAAAACTGTACCACTTTCTTTTTTGCAGTGAGGATCTCAGTTTCATGAAAGCACTAGCCAATTCATATTTTCTGTTATTTGCAGCATATATAAGAAATACAGTCATTGAAGAAAAAGGAATGTAAGATTAAACTTGGAAATGAATATTGATTTAGAATGAAAGGAAATGGACTGGGAAAGTTTATTAGTTTTACAGTAAGTCTGTTTCAGAGGGGTAGGGACTTAGTCTCTTATACAGCTAGGATTCCACACATGCCAGCAGTGGCTGATGCATGTAGATGTCCAAGAAGTACTGATGGAATTAAAAAGGGTCCCCAAACGTCAGGTGTGGTGGCACCACACCTGTAGTCCTAGCACTTGGGAGGCTGAGGCAGCAGTACCCTTGCCTGGGGAACAAGGTGATCTCAAGGCCAACTTGAATTGCAGAAGTGGGACTCAGTCTCAAAGAGACAAAAATAAGGAAATAAATAAAAATAAAGAGGGCCCCCAAAGAGAGAACTGGTTTCACCAGTGAGCAAAAAGATGCTTCATGACTTGTCCCCAAACATAAGGACTCACTGAAATAACTGGTTTGGAATAGAGATTTGTTCTCTCCTTCTGGGGTTCATAGATCCTCAGCTAAACTCCATTCTCAGCCTCCCCTACAGCTAGGTGTGACTCTGGGACAAATTCCTCACAAGCTAGAAGGAAGTAGAAATGATAGTGCTTGTCTTAGTTACTCTTCTCTCATTGCTGGGGCAAATACTCAACACACAAGCTTAAGGAAGGAAATGTTTATTTAGCTCACAGTTATTGGAGGTTTCATAATTTAAGACAACCTGAATTACATAGTAAGACCTCAAGGCCCTGCGATGCCATATCCAGGATAATCTGTTCCATACTTCCAAGAGAGGTTACGTGGCCTAAGGGTAGGGGGAAGGCATGTGCTGTCAGTTTAATGGTTCACACCTCTCTGGCCCCACCCCTAAAGCCCTGCCTTAGTCCTCTAACCTTGCCCCTCCAGCTATGTGCTTGACAGCCCCATGTTTACATGAGGCTTTGGAGGGACAACTACATATAAACCATAACATTACGCCCGAGGACCCTCAAAGTCTCATGCACATCCCTTTGTCCAAAAGGCATTTTAGCCCATTTTAGTTGCCAAAGTCCCAAAAGTTTCAGCATTGCTGAAAATTTCAAGTCCCAAATCTCCTCCAGGATCCAAGGAAAACTCTCAACTGTGAGCCCCTGTATAAATAAAAACTTAAATACACCCAACATTCAAAGGCACAAGATAAACAATGCCATTCCAAAGGCACACACAGAAGGATACAAACCATTGGGGCAGAAACAAATCCAAAATCCAGCAGGGCAAACATTAAGTCCCATACTTCCATGTGGAATAGTCAAAGCAATCTGTGGCAAATTGTGAGTTCCATGTGTCTCCACCCTTATGGCATTTCTGGTGGTTGTAGCTTCCATAGCTTCTCTCTTAGGCCAGTTTTGCTCTCTCCTTTCGATTTTCCTTAGATGATCCACCTTTCAGGCTTTCCAAAACTTCTGGGGCTTCCACAGAATAGGCTTCTCACTCACAGCTTTACACACTGCCCTCTCAGGGGCACACTGCCTGATCTCCCAGGCTTTCTTCTGAAATTGAGGTGGAAGCCTTCTTAACCTCAGAACGCCTGCGTTTTTCATGCACCTAAAATCAATGCCATGTGGATGATGCCAAATGCTGCTGCTAGCTGGAGTGGTAGCCAGGCTTCCTTCCCTCTTGGCTGTAAGGATCAAGTGCCTGAGTTTTTGAGCACTCTGACCCGTATTCCAAGAAACAAATTCTCTATGCCTGTGCTATTATGTAACCTGGTGTGCCCCCTGCCTCCATTCTGGAACATGGGGTTCTGTGGCTTTCTCCTCAAAGCAAAGTCCCTCACCCTTGCTATTATGAGACTGAAAAGGGTGAGAACCTGCCACTTTCTGTGATACACTTAGGACATCTTTTCTATTCTCCTGGGCAATGGAGATCTCAGCTCTATCTCTGCAGTCCACACCATTCCTGATGCTTTCTTTCTGACCAAACTCACAACATTTTACATTATCCTGCTGGGCTCTTGGCTCTTCATTCTCTGCATATATTTGACTAAGCACCCCCAAAAATAACCATGCCACTGCCCCAATATTTAATTGCTATGTGATTTCCTTTGGAAGATTAATTAGTCCTCCATGTTTCAGTTCAATCTCAGGCAAAGTCTCTGGACACCAGCAAAATTCAGCCAAACTTTTTGTCAAGCCAAAACACAAACAATCTGGAGCCCAACAACCAATGCAGTCCTTCTTCCCAGCAGAAACCTCCCAGCCTGGTCTTTGAAGTCAGACTTTCTATCAACCTTCTTGTCTGAGCTCTGAGCAGAATCTCCCCCACAGAAAAGCCAAAGCTCTTCTAGTACTTCTTTTGCTAGCAACATGTCCAAACATTTCCTATCTCTTCCCATAAGCCATTCCCAAAAGCTTGTAATCCACATGGTCAGGTATCACCATAGCAACAGGCCCCATTCCTCTGGTACCAAATTCTGTCTTAGTTACTCTTCTCTCATTGCTGGGACAAATACCTAACATGCAAGCTTAGGGAAGTAAAGGTTTGTTTAGCTCACAGTTGCTAGAGGTTTTAAGATATTGGAGTAGAGGCTGGGATATCACCATGTCCAGCATAACCCACTCCATCCCTGCAAGAGAGGCCACCAGGTGGAGGAGGTTGTGGGGGAGGCATATGCTGTCAGTTTAATGGTTCACACCCCTCAAGCTCCACCCTGGTCCCTAGCCCTGCCCCTTGAGCCTGATGCTTGACAGCCCCATGATTTACATGAGGCTTTGGGGGGACAACTACATACAAACCACAACAGTGCACTTTCTGGGCCTGAGTCTTCAGACCATAGATATGCCTCTTCCTCGCTGGATATGGTAGTGACTTAGCCAGACAAGATCCTGGGCAAGGGCTGTGTTTGGGAGAAACATTGGCTTGGACATAAGCAGCATTCCTGAATTACTGAACAACAAAACTTCCTCACTCACTAGTACGATTTACAGCAGGATTTTCAGTTGACAAATGGCATTCATTGTTCTCTATGACATGGTTTTTTGGATTCTTTGTTATAGCAGCTTAACCATTTACTAACACATGCAGCCTTCTCCTCTAGATGAAAAGCTTTATTTATTTTATGTTAATTTTTCCTATATTTTAAATTTTATTTATTTGTTTATTTTTGAGATTAGAGGAGTGTTTACAGGCAATAAGAATAGTAAAGAAATAGCAGCTGAATTTCAAGAGGATTCCCAAGTGGACTGTTGTGTGGCTGCCTGATCGAGAACATCTTATGGGTGAGTATGGGAATTGCTCAGCTCTTAAGTGGCCACTCTTCACAGGTGGCTCTGTGGATTTAAAATCGCCAGTTGGGGTCGAGGCAGGGAGATAGCTCAGCAGTCTAAGCACCCAACTGATCTGGCCACTGAGACCAGGCATGATTGCACACACTTATAATCTCAGCTCTGGGGAAGCTATAACAGGAAGATCTCTACAAGTCTGAGCTTTGTATCGAAACCCTGTACCAATAAATAAATGGCCTATTGGAACTCAGGATTTCTAACACAGTAATGCAACATGTAGGTTTTAATGGGAATTGAGATTTTAAAGAAAAATCAATCACTTTGGATTTTAAATTTTATAAAAATTCAGTAATTATAGGAAGGGACCAAAACTCACTGCAGTAGGAAGGGGCTCCTTTCCATATTGCCTTAGGAAGTTCCTTCTTGGTCCACAATTCTAATTCACTGCCTATTCTTACTGTAGCACTCAGCAATGTGGCTGGTCACCCACCTTTGTCTCAGGCCCTTTTCCTAGCCTAGTCATAAGCTAACTAGCTAAACTATTTTATACATTTTCCCCCTCTGAAGAGGTATCCTTAACTATTGTTAGGGCAGAAGGGGTGGAGTTGGATGGAATCTAGCTACTTTTTGCTGAAAGGGGGCATTGTAGCAAACAGTACTTAAGAATTTTCTCCAGAGAGTTCATCTAAAGGCAATTTCAAAGAATTCATTCAACAGCTATAGCCTCTCTTCAGAGGGACTATTACATGGGCTCCCATCTGGCACATTCATCATTAGCTCCATTTGCATGACCATTTGGAAACTGACAACTTCTAGGTAAGGAGAACCAAATTTCAGTGAGTGATTAAGCATGCCTGGCCTGGAAAGAAGAACCAGAAGGAGAAGACAGATTGAGGCAAAGGAGCCAAGTCCAGACATGGTCATAATGGATTGGAGCATGGATTGGAACCAGCTGGGCCCAGGTCCTGCCTGCTCATGAAGGTTTATCAGTAAGTCTGATATTTCTTTTTATTAGTATTTTATTTTCTTCCTCCACTTGATATGAATCCAAAGATGACAATTTTCATTTATGATTGTGCAAGTTCCTCCAGTTTGGGCTATGAGGGGTCAAGGGCTCTGTGTCTTTGAAGGACTACTTCAGTTAAGGAATTTATTTGTTATTTATTTATTTATTTATTTATTTATTTATCTATCTTTTTGAGACAGGTTCTTGCTGTACAGTTCAGGCTGGCCTTGAGCTCAGTTTTGTAGCCCAGGCTGGTCTCAAACTCTCACTGATCCTCCTGCCTCAGCCTCCCAAGTGCTGGGATTACAGGCGTGCGCCACCATGCCCGGCTTCAGTTAAGGAATTTAAAGACCTTCATTGTGCCACTATAGCTGCCACAGTGGCTTCCTTAGCCTTGTGCATCGTAATCATGATGAGTTTCAGGCATGGCTGGGGACTTCCAGTGGGGAGCAGTGGGATGTCTATAGCCTCCTTTCATATTTAGCCTGGCTTTCTGTTTGTCCTTCATTATCATTCTCATTCTTTTATCCCCCACTCAGTATAACCAAAAAGGTACCTACACCTATACCTGAACCTATCTATGTCTGTACTCATTCTCCTGAGTATTTCAGACTGGGTCAAAGTGAGACCTGTGTTAATCAGAGTTAATTTGTCTGTACATGCCAAGCTCAGTTATGTCTCCTCAGGAGTTACTGTTAGGGCTATGTGCATAGCCCCTTAGCTCTTATACAGTCTGTTCTTCTAGTATCATCTTCCAGGAGGGTTCACAGTATTGCTTGACTGTATGGCTTCCTTTGGAAGTAGGGGAGATGCTTCCCTCTAGTGAGCCTTCTTTTAGGACAATGTACACTGGTTGACTCCTGTTCTCTTAGGTTCAACAGTCTCCCTACATGGGAGGTTGGATGACTCACTAGTGTTGTAGGATCATTTCAGAGGGTCCTATTGTTCCCAGCATCCTGGTTGTCCTGGAAGGGTAATGATTGTCTTCTTATCCTACTTAACTTTTTTTTTTTTTAGCTTTAATCCCAAGTCTTCAGTTGTTGAATGCTCAGGAGATCAGTCACACCAGTACTGAAGCAAGAGCAACAACTTTAATTATCATTATCTTATTGAATATCAAACACTTTGAAATATAATAAAACCTTGGTTTGTGAGAATGATTCTTTCTCTTCAGAATTCAAAACACTTGTATGTCAGTGAAGGGAGAGAAAAAGACAGACAGACAGACAGACAGACAGAAAAACTAGCTGTGATTATGTGAGTTTGGTATGCTATACTAATCATATTAGAACATGGATCAAGTCGGCCCTGCAACCTGAGGGCCGACTGCAATATAAAGTACAGTGAAAGAACTGCTCTTGATTTTATCAATAATAGTTTTCTTACAGGTCAAGTACCTATAGATGGGGCTGAGGAGATAGCTCAGTAAAATAAGTGCTTGCCTGGCAAGTGAAAGGTTCTGAGTTCAATCACTGGTCCTGCAAAAAGTAAAATAAAACAAAACAAAACAACAAAACAAAACCCCTGTAGAATTCTAACAGATAATAACTGTAAAGTTTCACAGAGAAAATCTGAAATCAAGAGCAAACACAGAATTTTAGTGTAGCAGTTATGATGACATTGTTAAATTAGATCCTGTCTTAGTGACAAGAAAGTAACTAAGACTGATTTAAAGAGCTTGTGATGTGGCGACTGGAAGTAGTGAGGGATGGACTCAGGGAGGAGGGAAGGGGCTCTTCCAAGCCACACCCACACTGATCCACCTCCTCCAATCAGGTGTCTCATTCCAAATCACATCTATCTAGACACTTAGCAGTAATCCATGATCCAGTCACCAAGACTCCATGGTCCAATCATTCCCAAAAGTCCTACCTGTGAGTTCATGAGGCTTTGGAGGAACACACTCATAATGGAACCAACATTATCTTTAAAATAATTTAAATCTTTATGAACTGTTTACCTTTGTCTAATTATAAGATATTGAATGACACACAAAATAAAACCTTATTTAAATTTGTTACCTTTTAACCTCCTAGAAGGCTTAGATTCAATAGCCTCCAACATCACAAGCTTCACTGGTGGCCCACTACAATTGCAGAACATTTGACTGTGTATGTATCTGCTTCCTCTTAGTCCAAAGAGAAATATATTCTTTTCCTTTCTTTTTTTTTTTTTCTAAGCAACATCAATAGGGAGGTGGGCCATGCCCACACACTGTACTCTGTAGAACGATTGTGAGGACAATATGCAATATGTTAACTTTCAAAGAAAGGAAAGGGGAAAGGAAAAAGGGGAAAAAAAGTAATGTTGATTTAGAAGGGTAAATGTTTAATTGTTTGATCAATCTTGTATACCTGTATGTATTAATCTAAACTGATCTGATGATGAAAATATGTAATATAACCATTGTTAAATTTAAACAATAAAAAATATTAAAAAAATAAATTTGTTACCTTTTAATAAAGTGCCTTTTTAAATTAGGATGCACTTACTTATAGATGCATTTTATAGTTACAGTGACATTTTCTGGACTGTATAGTATTTAAGTACATCCAAACATTGTAACACAATTACATAGCAACCACATAAACTTAAGCCTGAAAACCCTCACCATCATAAGTCACTTTAGTGTGGAAATCATCATGCCTGATGATAAAAGTTTCTCTAAATTCTACATCTTCTTCCTCTCTGGCTTCCTGTCCTCTCTTCCCATCCACTGGACTCTCCTCCACTAGGAGCAGGTCAACAGATGTACCATGATGTTATAAGCAAGAAGCATCTGTCCCTTTCATTCTATTAACTGTTCTATATTTGAGGGTAACTTGGCCCCTGCACATGATGTTGGCAACTCTGGAACTTGGCAAAACCCATTTGGTACAAATTGGGCCCACATTTCATCAGACATAGTGGGCACTTTGGACATCTGGATGTCCTGTCTTTAATACGGGGATGGTTGAGACGTGCTTTCCATAGCTCTACAGTCTATGACCTGTAGTTATTTCCTTTCTAGACCCACTATTTATCCTCTCCTCTTCCCCCCAGCACTGCTGCCCTCCTTTCCACAGAAATTTAGGAAGCAGGAGTCATCTTCATGTTTGGGCCCTAAGAGAGACAACCCCGTGGCACAGCTGGAATCAGACACACTAAAGATGAGGAGAAGATGAGGAGAAGCCAGTCTCATCCACTGGTCTCTGACTCTTTTTTGATTTGCCCAAGGAAAGGAAATGAGATGAAATAATTAAAAGGAATAGCAAAGCAGGGTTGAAGATGAACTTGAACCAAACTAATTGGCTAAGGAAGTGAGCCCCAACCTGCACTCCAAGTTACTGGCAATTTTGTTGATTGTCCTAGAAGAGACTAATAAATAAATTCAACCCCAGGTCTTCTGAATTTCTGTCAATCATGGCAAAAGAAGTTTCTTCCAGAAGGGAGGATTGGACGAGAACGTGAATTTGAGAATGTATGAATGAGTAAAAGGGGGATATGAGAATTATCTTCCTGTACAAATATCTGAGGCATAAGATACTAAAGGTACTTTGCTTTCCAGGAGGGCTTACGTGTGTTCGCCCCTCGCTGTGGAGTTTTAACTGGTCATGGCTGAAACAGGCCAGGGTGGCAAGGGTGGAGAAGGTTATGTGAAATCTTTGATTCTAGCTATCTGCCAAAATCAAATTTTCTTTCTTTTCTGTTTTTACTATAGCCCCTATCTGGAAATCATTTGCAAAAGATCCTGACATAGTATCAGCTCTGGGCAAACAAAGTGGCAGCCAGAAACCTTGGTGATTGATGAGCAGAGACAGAAAACAACAGAGAAGAGAGAAAATCCTAAGCTGAGAGCAGGCTGGGGCCCTGCCAAAGGGGTGTGTGTGTGTGTGTGTGTCTATTTCTCTTCTGCTTTCTTGACAAGATCATGAAACTAAATGCATTGAGTTGTGGGGCTAAGCAGTGGTTCTCTCTGCCACAAATCTACTAGCTACGTGCCTTCTCTATTGAGTGGGTAGCGTAAAAATAAAATCTGCTAGGGAGAAGCTGATGGTGCTAGGAAAGGAAGTAAAGGGTCTTTGTGAAGTCAGAGGTTAAGATATGACCCAGAATTCAGAGGCAAGGAACATCTGAGGACATAACTCTGCACCATTCTTGTTCAGCTAGCTTTCCTCTAACAGAGGAAGTTGGCACAGCTACAAATTGTTGTAATGCAGAATGCTAAACAGAGTTGAGACTCACTTTCTGTTGGGAGTGTCTTAGTCCATTCTGGCTGCAGTAATAAAACCCCATGGCCTGGGTGGCTCACAGTCAACAGATAACTTATTTCTCTTAGTTCTGGAAGCTGAGAGGGTCTGAGATCAAGGTGCTGGTGGGGAGCCCTAGGTGGGTACATGTGAAGTCTGCTCCCTGGTCCACGGATGGCATCTTCTTGTGTTTTTCCAGGGAGGAGGGAACAAGAGTCTCTCTGGGGTCTCTTATATGGGTACATTTTCTCCCCATGAGAGTTCTGACCTTGTGGTCTAACCTCCTCCCAAAGGCCCCATCCCCTCTACCATCATGTTGGGGGTTTAAAATTCAAATTTTAGGCTGGGAACAAACATTCAGACCCACAGCAGGAGGCATTCATATCGTGGGTGCCCCAAATGTATCCCACCCAGGGCCAGTTGTGCAATACATCTCAGAAATTTTCCATAACGTAAGCCCTTTATTACCGCTCCTCTTTCTTCATTTCTCCTTTTCCCCTTCCACATTGGCTGCCTGTCTGTCAACTTTCACCTCAGACTGGCTATCCAGCACTTCCCCTCCTGAGAATATCTTCACTTTAAATCTTAAAAAAAAAAAAAAAAAAAAAATTTTCAAGTTGGTTTTTTTTTTTTTTTTTTTTTTTTTTTCCCCTTTTGCTTCAGAGCCTCAGTAGAAAGCTGGCTGAGGAAGATTGTTAGGATGGAAGTGTGCTGTGGCGGTTTCCTGGGGATTTCAATTACCCAGCTTCCCCTACCCTTCATGACAAAGGTTAATCATAAGGGGAATGAAAACAACACACCGTCTGGTGAGAAATGAAGGATGGCTCGGATGGAACCCATGGAGCTGGCTGAGATTTCAATTTCCTCACTGTAATGAAGACTGCATTTCTATTAACTGCCACAGTGGAAATTATTTACCAATGGTCACCTGTGATATTGTCACTGAGTGGGTTCTGGGGTGAGGCCCCATTCTGCTGCTGAAATAGTTCCATAGTCAGGAGCACCTTCTGTGTAAGCCTGGGGGGTTTCACAGGAGGGAGCACAGAGATTTGGGGTGGGGTGTGGAGAAGAGGGGCCTGTACAGAATATCACAGAGAATTGAAAGCGATATCCTCCTCCTCCTCCTCCTCCTCCTCCTCCTCCTCCTCCTCTCCCTTTTCCCTTTCTGTGACTTTGCTTGATTGGAAGTTATGATTTTCTGCATGCATTTCACAGGATGGCAATAAATAGGAAACCGTGCTTTTTCTCAAACAGCTAACCACCAGGCAGTGAGCTAAATGCCTTATGTATGTTATTTCCTATAGCTCCAATAGCTATGTACCTGAGATAACCCTGCGGTATCCATCTTCCCCTTCTTCCTTAGTAATATAAGATCATGTTGGAAAGCTACTTAATCCCGGTGGACTGGATACCAAAACCACTACAAACGGTCAGCTAAATAAACCTTTCTTCATACAACTGAGGGTTTTGGGTATTTTGCCTCAACAATGAAAAAAAAACTAGGGTGGAGAGTCAGACCTGGACACAGGCAAAGCTTATGATTTTCCACAACAGGGACCACCATGGAAAGCATGAAAAGAGTGAACCCTTCCTCATACTTGCTAGCTACGCACACATATGCACATGTGCAGGCTTTTTGGTAGCTTGATTTAGTGTCTGAATTTAAAAATTATTATCTCTTACAAACAGATCTGCCAAAACAGGAAGATTTATTTGAATTAGCACGTGCTGGTATTCTTTGGAACGCGGTTCCCATTAGGTGTGCTGCGGCTGCTGAGCCAGGCTCCCTGCCTGATGACCCTGTCCTGAGGCACCACCACTTCTCTGAGCCCATGGCGAGCTCACTCTCTCATTCTTAGATGGGCGGAACTCAGTGCTATCGTCCGCCATACTGTTGGTCCGTGCCGATGGTGTCCTGCCTACCTGAGCTTTCTAGGAGATCAGAGTGAAGTTTGCTTGGGATTGTTTTATTTATGTTTGTGGTATTGGGGATCAAACTCAGGACCTTGTGCTTGCCAGGCAGGTGCTTATGCCACTAAGCTATCTCCCCAGCCCTGCATGGGATTGTTTTAGTTCACGTGTGGGTGTATAACAATTAAGTGAGGGAACATGACTGAGCAGGGCTGCGAGCACCATGAAGGTAAAGACTGTGTTTCGTAGGACTGTCCCTAACCCCAGAACTTGATCAGTGCAGACAAGTGAAGGCACTGAACTACTGCCAACAGTACTGTGGCCCCACTGACCACAGGTCTGGTGGCACTGGCCAGGCTCTGTGCTCTATCGCCCATCCCCATCCTCCTAAGAGGGTCTCCCCCAGTGGGCTATTTTCCCACTGTGCGCTGTGGTGGTTGGGGGTGGGGCAGGAGTCCTTGCATCTGGGATCCCAGGGGGCCTAGTTCTCTCTATGCGTGGGAACAACTGCCTTAGGAAGTGGGCTGGTGGAGGTCCTCTGGTGTGGACTCCCGCATCTGCTCCAGGTCGGTAGGACTTCTCCCAGCCTCCACGTAGCTCGCTGTCATAGTCCAGCCTGGCTTTCTAATCTCCCCCAGACTCTGATGTTCCACAGACTTTGAACAATTCTCCACCCCCTTTGGTTCTTAAGGAAGCCCGTAAATGAAAGTGCAGAGGGAAGATTTTGTGGGTTGTCTTTGTCCTCACCAACAGGCCTAAAGAGTCCTTCATAAAATTTCAAACAGTAACGTAAGCACAGGAGAGAGAAGGTGAACATTCAGGACCAGTAGTTTTCAGCTGGAAAGATGGAAGTTAGAAGAATTGCTCCAGGGATCTTGACCATTTCTAAAATGGTTATGAGAAGCCATGGTTTGGTGTTGGAAATGTTGAAGAGAAAGAGTTGAAGATGGAGCCCTGGCTAACCTTGGTGTCAACACCTGCCTTCACAATCTCTGCAGTAACCTGATGGTCTCAAAGAATGTGCTCTGGCAGCTTTACCCCTGCTGGTGCAGTGTGGTTTTCATGGTGCTGACGCCACAAACTGTGAAGATTCGGAGTCCTTCTCTCGATTCTGAAACTTCCAGATGTGGAAGTAGCTGTGTGCCTACAGGAGACAGTGGAATTCCAGAAGAAGGTGGAGAAGATAGTGGCTCTGGTTTTTTCAGCCAACCGAATAGTGAACATGGATCCTTTGGTTTTATATATTCATCAAAGAGACTGGTTATCTTTGCTACACTATGATTATTCCCTGAAGAGAATGTACTTTCATTGCTAAGTTCTATCAGAAAACAATTTTGTGGGAGTAGAATCTTTATAATTCAAAAGGGAATGGTTTTGAGAATCAAATTTCACATGCCATTTTTAATCAGGTAATTCCGAAGGGAGCAATTGCCTCTCTTACCCCTTTTTGAGCCTATGAGGAGTGGCAGGAGAGAAAGAAGGATGGAAACCAAAACATCTTTTTTTTAATTAATGAAACTGACATGGGAGAAAGTGGCACACATATGTGCGGACATGTAGGCTTCCTAACACTGGCACTACCAGACTAGGAGACAGGGCAGAGGCAAGGCCAGTCCACTCCCAGCCTCAGCACCGTGAAGGTGAAGGAGGCTTGATTGCTACCCTTAATGTGGGCTCTGTGCTTGTTTCTCTTCTTGTTCTTTTTTTTTTTTTTTTTTTGTCTTTTTGAGACAGGGTCTCGCTATGCAGTTGAGGCTGGTCCTGAGCTCACTTTTGTAGCCCAGGCTGGTCTCGAACTCACACCAATCCTCCTGCCTCAGCCTCCTGAGTGCTAGGATTACAGGCGTGCGCCACCACGCCCGGCACTCTCTTCTTGTTCTTTAAAGGACAGGAAGGGGCTGAGCTGCTCATGCCCAGGTTCTGATAGGTGCACCAGTCTGGTAAGCACCTCTGCTCTCCCAGAGTGGCACTAGTGAGGGTTTCAGGGAGCTCCTTCACAGGAGTCCGATCACATCAGAGGGGCAGTGAGGTAGCTTTAACTTGAGTGACTGAAGTCTATGGAAGCAGTATTTTCAACTCATCAGCTCTGATTCCTGACCCTCTACCTCTTTAAGGCTCCCTGAACATTCTCAATTGCTCTTGAGATAAAAACAAAGCAAAAACCAGAAACAAAGTATGCAGTAAAAAGGGCACTGGAGGGCCTGAAGCCTGGAGCAGGGAGCTCTCCTTTCTCCCTGAGCTCAGCCTGGGGTCCTCCCCAGAGCCTCCCGCTCTCTTGAGCAGAGTGTGCTTTTCTCTTAGCTGGTTTCCTTCAACAGGTGTTAGACTTACACGGGCCTTTTCCATGGAAAAACAAGATTCTCACTTGTTCTTCTGTTCTAGAAGTTTCCTACTTGTTGTAAGTTGTTCTTGACAGGAAATCTACTTAGTATGTTGTCAGTGCATAAAAGAACGTGACATTCTATCATTGAGAACAGTGGGTTCCTAGAGGCGAGGAGGGCTTGGGGATAGGGTAGAATAGAGTGGATAAGGACACCAGGCACCAGGGCAGTGGTGCCAGAGTAGGTTATAATGTCCTGCAGTACACAAGGAGGTTATAGTTCACAACCATATATATATATATATATATATATATATATATATATATATATGTAAAATGTAGTCTTTTTAGACAGGGTCTCGTTTTGCATTTCAGGCTGCTGGCCTTTATACTTTTGTAGCCCAGGCTGGTCTCGAACTCACACTGATCCTCCTGCCTCAGCCTCCCAAGTGCTGGGATTACAGGTGTGCACCACCATGCCTGGCCCCATTTATTATATGTTTTATAAAGACCAAGAGGTGTTCAAAGTTTCCCAGCATAAAGAAATGATAAATATTTAGGGAGCTGGAAATGCTAATGTTTCTGATTTTGGTGTTACACATTAAAGATATGCATGGGATTATTGTATGATACTCCATAAATAGGTACAATTATTTTGTCAAGAAAAAAGAAAAACTGTTATCTGAGGACCTTGCAGCCAGCTGATTTGGCTTCAACTCTTGGGTGCCCCTCCAGAGGCTCTCAGTAAGGCGGCCATTAGCGAAATTGGATGGATACTCACTGTCTCACTGTCTCATGGTCCTTGATATCTCGGCATTATTGGACATGCTGGCCGTCTTTGCTTTTCAGAAATCTAAGAAATCTTTCTTATCTTTATTTTCCTTTTTTGGTCATTGCCTTTGAAAGCTCACCTTCTCTTAGACAGCTGAAAACCATTTCTTCACATTGTTTTCATTCTGCTTTCTCAGTGAAAGAATGATCAGACAATTCGTTTATTCATTAGATCAATTTTTTAATGGAGCAATTATTATGGGGAGAGCAATATTCTAGAGAGTAGAAACTCAGCAGTGGGGAAAAAGTCCAACAACAAATGCCCTTCATGTATAAAATTTTCATCCTACTGAAAGCCTGGTAATAAATGGGCAAACAAATAAGCATATAGTAAATCAGGTGGTGATGGGTGCCAGGAAGAAAAATTAATTGCTGTGAGAGGAGAAGAGCACGTGGCCATGCATGGTGGCACACACCTGGAATTCGAGGTGGGGTTAGGAGGATCACTGTGCCCTTGAGGACAGCCTTACCTATTGGAATAAAGAGAGAATGAAAGAAGGCCAGAAAGGAAGGAAGAGAGGAATAAGTGAGAAAACACATTGTGATGTCATAGGGAAGGGGAAGAGAGGACAGAGTCCTAAAAGAAACAGCAGACGCCTTTGGCAGTCAGTGTTAATTCTCCCTTAAATCTTTAGTGGAACTTATCAGCCGAGCCATCCCATCCTGAACTTCTCTTCTTTGGGAGAGTGCCCTCCCACCCCTACTTCAGTACTGGGATTGAACCAGGGTTTTGCACACGCTACACTGGAAGTATGTCTCCATTGTCTTCATTTTTTCCTTTTGAAACAAAGTCTCGCGAGGTTTTGCACATGACCTTGGACTTCTGGTCTTCTTTGTCTCTGCTTCTAGACTAGCTCAGCTTCTAGCTGTGTGCCTACCTTCAGTCAGATGTTTCTAATGATTGATTTGATCTCGTTATAGGTCTGCTGTGATTTTCTGTTTCTGTGCATGTCAACTTGGGTAATTTGTGTTTGTAGGAATTGCACTTATATCCATGCTATCGAACTTGCTGCCATGCAGTTGTTCATGGTTGTCTACTAAGATACTTTTTATTTCCATAAAGTTGGTAGCAATGTCCCCATTTTTATGTTCAGATTTTAGTTATTTGTTTCTTCTCTTTTTCTCTGTCCTTCTAGCGAAATGTCCGTCAGTGTCTGAGGGAGACACTGAGGCGCAGGGTTATCTAAGGGAGAAATGCTCTGGGCAGAGTGGCGGCTAACACAGCTGCGCATGCGCCGAGGACGGTGCACGGCATGTGCCTCAGGTACTTCAACCGATTGTCCTGATGGTCATTCCTGTGCCTCTCCAGACGGGGAAATGAGGGCACAAAGGGGTGATTGCGCATGCCTCAGACACCACCACAGCCAGAGCAGCACCAGCAGCCTGCGCCAGGACGGTCTTCACCTCTGCACTTTGACCTTTGAGTCTGTGAGTTCAGTGAAAGGAATTATTATCATGACTAATGTCAAAACACAATGACACAAAACCTCATTTCATATGCCTCAATATGGCATTTTTCTTCTGCAGAGATACATGAGAAATGCATTATTTCCAGCTTGGCGTAACAAATGGTGCAACAATTTTACAGCCTAATTTTACTCCCCAGCTGGTTCCAAGATATTAATAACTAGGGCTGGGCCATCCCTCCCACATTGTGAGTTTCTTGAACATCTCCAGCTATCTTCCAACGTGTGCTATTTTGTAAGACCTATCAGACCCCTCCATGCCCACCCCAATTTTTTGCTTTCAGGTGAAACAAAAGCTTGCTTAAACAGCACACAACCCATGTGCTTTTGATTTCCTCGTATGCCAATCACTGATATGCCATTTTATAAGAACAAAATAATTATTTTATTTCTTTTTACTCTTCTAAATAAGAATGCTTCAACATTTCCTTCCTCTGGGACAGCGAGCAGCATCTCACTGAAGGAAAGGATACCCAGACTAAACTGACTGAGAGTCTAACTCTGAGGATTCTGAGGGGTCCTTCAGAAAACACACTTCTGCACCCCTGGCTAGGTCATGGGATGATTCAGACATTCTGAGCAGCTAGGGACCCTGGGGACGGGCAGGACACGAATTAGGTTTTAGTCTTGGCCATTTCTACCTACCCCCACCATTGAGCTGAATTTCCCTTTTATGGAAAAAAAAAAAAAATGAAGTAAGGTAAGTAGAGGGGAAGAAATTTCTCTCATCAGCTTGAGCTTTAAAAAGAAGAAGGAAGTGTGGAGCGAGTGGATGGTTTTCAGCCCTGGCATATTGGAGAAGGGAGGAAATGAGACTGAGGAAGAAATGAATTGCTGACACAGAAGCCTCGGTGGCCTCAGGATGACCTGTGAAGCTCACTCGTTCCTGTAACAAATGCCACAGAATGTGCCTCACATGAAGAGTAGGTTTTGTAGAGGCAGTGGCATTGGGTGAGGTCAGCAGAATGAAATATGGCGCCAACCATCCGTCCATCCATGCCCACCTCCATCCCAGAGACACTGGGAAAGTAGGCAAAGAGGACGGAAGGAGGCAGGGATTAAACGCCATTGATACACCAGTGATGACAACGGGGCGTGGTCTCAAAGTAAGGATGATGGGCAGCAGCAGCCCGGGGGGCTGTGATGAGGAGAATCCTGCAGTCCAGTGGGCTCCACCCAGGACTCGGTTCTGGGCGTGACTCATGAGTGTTAGCCTCCCACACATCCTCAGAAGCACCACATCTCTCAGGGATGGACAAATGGCAGAGACAAAAAGGCCTGGCCTGATGCCCACCCAGGGCAGGCAGGAGTGAGAAGGAAGGAGGCCTGGATAGGAGGAAGTGGTAGGGTTGTAAGAATGCGGGCTTAGCCTGGGTGGTACTTGGGGCTCTACCAGGAATCGCACCCACAACTCCAGCCTGCTGGTAAAACACTCCCCACTCAGACCTTTGTTTTAGACAGAGTCCTTGTTGCTGTGCTCAGGAAGTAAAAGCTTCCCTAGGTTATTTCTGAAAGACTGGGAATTCCCACTCGAGGGACAGCCAGCCTCATGAGTCAGACCTTCCCGGAATTCCCAGCCCACCAGGGAGCCGCTATTTGCATCCCCAGGAGCTGCACCCAGCCTCAAGTCCCTCACTGGTAAGACAGAATAAAAATGTCTGCCTGATAGGGCTCTGGTGAGGAGCAAAACAAAGGCCCTGGCTTGTAGTAACATAACATGCTGTCCATACATTATAACTTTATATAACTGCCCTTAGCTTTATTTAATTTGACTTTGGATTTCCTGGGCGATCAGCAATTGACCAATATTTATTATACACTTAATGGGATTAAAAAGGACCAGAAGGAGATCTAAGGTCTAGAGTCACAGATGAAACACACACAAGACAGAAAGCCCTCTGATCAAGGGCCCGTGGTTCATTTCTAGCACACATCTGGGTGGGGCGGGAATTTGAGCTGTGTGAGCATTTGAGATTGAATAATAAAGTGACTGGCCATTTCCCTGTTCTTAGCGTTAGATACTCCTTTCTTTAATGCTGTGGGCCTTTGTGTCTTTCAGCAGAGAGTACTGTAATCCTGCAGCATGTACAATACGGGGTCAAGTTGGTACTCACAAAAATGAACCGAAATCCTGAGGCCTGTCAGCATTTAGCTTACTGCAGCCCAGACCCTGGATATCAAAACTTCAGATTTGTCCCTAAAACAACATGGGAGCTGGTGTGGTGACTCCCAAAAGTGGTTCTAGTATTCGGGGTTGATGGCCATGCTGGACATCATAGTGAGATCAAGACTGTTTTTGAAAGGTGTAGTGGTTTTTATAACAGCAATTATCTTATGTACTTTCAATAGTTTTTAAGATCAATTATTGTGCCTTATAATGTAATACATTATAATAACTGACACAATACAAATGCTATGTGAGTCTTTGTCTTACTACATCTCTTAGGAATAGTACACTACAAGGCAAAGCTGGATGTGTGCTGGATGAATGAGGCCATGGTAGGCCCAACTAGTTCCACAGACGGGGGAGGCTGACCATATTTTTGAAAGTATCTTTGCCCTGTCAAGGAGTGTTTCTGAGGAGCAGCAAGAGAGGCTGTACATGGCTCTGTGGCTTTCTGACAGGAGCAGCCAAGGGTGCAGGGACCCTTCAGGCCAGGCCAAGCTGCCAGGAAGAACCAAACCCAGATGAGAATCCCACCCAGCAGTACACAGAGAAGTCCCCCTTGGTGCTTAAGATTTTCATCTTGCTTGAGCCCAGCCTAGGAATTCTATATTGACTACAGCTGTGTGAGACTCAGGGTTTCCTCCGAATGGCTGTCCCTGAAGCAGACACAAGCCAGCCACTAGGCCTTCACCCCAGCTCACTTTCCAGTTTCTGGAATGAGTTTGGGACAAGCACAGCTTGGAGAAGCTGCCCTAGGATTCTATCAGAGATCTCATGAATTCCATTCTGGTGGAGTACACAGAGAAAAAAAAAAAATCAAAATTGGGGCTCATGACCCATACTTTTCTGGGGCTAAAATCCAGCTTTCTTCACCCTGAGCTGGGAACAAGTTGAGCGAACTAGCTTCCTGTTCGGTTCTTTACTGCTGTTAGTGACAACCAATCCTGAGGGAAATCTAGGTTTCTCAGGCCCCCTTGGGGGTACAGTGAGCATCTATCAGGGGCTGGCTCTCCTCCCTTTGGCTGGATGCCTCCCTCCAACCGTGACCAGGTGACCAGTGAGCGGCAAGAATCAGCAGTGGACTGGCCTGTGGCTGTAACTGAGTGGAGGGTGTGCTGTAGCTGGTCTGGCATGGCTTTGAGGGGCACTGCGCGGCCTTAGTCCCCCTCTAGTGCTCCTTCCTGTCTGACAGTCTCACTCTCCTCACCTGGGGAATGCTTCAGGGTGGTGGCAAGATCCATGCTTCCATCTTCATCAGGAAGGCTCACACGGTGAGGAGAGCAGAGGAGAACCTCAGAAAAACAAATTCTGTAGGTGCACCTTCCTTTATTCAGGGGTTAACACTTTTTAATTTTACACACCAACTCTGTGTTAAGTGTGGAAGATCCTAGAATGAATAAGACTTGGTTTTCTGACCTCTTGGCTCCCCATCTGATGGGAACGATAGATAAGTATGCAAATAATTGCAGAAAACTCACTGTGTGATCACAGGATTATGTGTCAGGTCCTCAGCAGTGCCTGGAAACGTCCAGATAAGGGAGCCAGATCTTGCCAAGGAGCTCAGACACCCTGGTGGTGGAGAGAGATTTAGGGGAAGTCTGTAGCTCGTCACTAAGAACTTTGCCTGAGAGATACAGTGAGGCTTGGAAGATTTGAAGCAGTGAGTGAGGGAAAAACTGAAGGCAGAAAAGGAAATATGGACATCGTTTGAAATTCCAGTTTATCAAGAGAGGAGCTTTTCCCTGTTCCTCATGAGGGAGCTTCCTGGCTCGGATCAGGACCGCCCGTGCTGTGTCTGCAGCCTGCTCAGGCCACGGTACCGGCTTTTTCCAGGCCAAGCCAGGAAAACATTTCCTGTGGCTGTTCTGCAGAGATTCCCGAGAAAGCCTGCAGATTTTATAAAGCCTATGCTGATTCTTTGCCCTTTGTAGAGTCCGATCCTCCTGGAGAATGACAGCAAAGTGACGAACAGTCTCCCTGGAAGTACATTTACTCTTGCATTGAACTTCAGGAATTTCCAGCACCCCATCGCTGCACTGCGATTCAATGAGCCATTGACAGGTTCCTGTAAAGAACTCCCCACCTTGCCTTGGGCTGGGAATCAGGAAACTGGAGAGATCCGTGCCAGACATGGGGCTGTGTGGTCCCCTGGCCCCATGAGGACACTACACTTGGAGACTCCTGGGGAGGAAAGCTCGCAGGGCAGAACTTTATTTTCCTATGGCTGAGGTTTTCTAGGCTTTGTGCTGCCAGGTGCCTTCTGCCCTGCTGATTGTGGCCCAAGGGTCCTGGGCCTGGCAAGTGTAGAAGGAGCTTTTAAGCTGGGTAGTTTTGCTGCCAATCAAAGAAGCAGGAATCTTCCATGAAACCAGTGACTGGCAACGTTTTCCTCCAGATTATTCTGCTTACGGTCAAGCACCCAGGCTGGTCTGTGTTCTCCCTTCTGACTTAAATTGGTGACTGAAGGATTAGGAGGACCACTCATGGCTGAGGCAACCCAAGGGTAGGCTCAGGTGGGCAGAGTGAGGAGGACGATGTGTGGGGAGGTGATAGGAGCTGAGTGTCCTGTACTGGAGCCAGAGCTCTGAGAGGAAGTGCAATCTGTATTCAGAGAGCTCTGGCATGTCCAGTACTAGGGAAAGGTAAGTGAAGTCTTTGCTGTGTATATAATATCACAAAGTGCCCCTGCCTCACTAATGGAGATAAATCATACTTTTGGTACAGTTTTTAAAAATTGAATTTAATGCAAAAAATTTACAATGAATATGATTTCAGAATTTAACACAAAAAGAATGCAATTATGCCCTGGTGTACTATGCCTGCCTCCCTTCCTGGTCCCTGCCCTGGGCTCTGAAGCTGAGAAGTTCATGTCTGTGGTCTGCTGCTGATATTCGAGTAACACCTATGAATCTCAGTACAATGAGGACCTGGGCATTGGTGATTAGTTCTTGCAGCTGTCTAGAGACTTGAATGGCTTCACCTCCATTCAACTCTAGCTTGCTCGCAGGGTTGCAACCCGAGGGATTTATGCTAGTAGGGTCCCAAAGGTGCCAGCAGGTGGCACCCTTGCTCCAACCAGGCTCCAACCCGGGAAGGAGCTTCTTAGCAAATGTAGTGAAATGGGAACTACGGCAGTTGCTTAATTGTAGTTTGAGAGGCCACAAGGAATGGGGAGCAGGGGTTGGGGTAAACAATGTGCAGAGGACTGCGGAAAGGTTCTGGAGAGCTTGGAGCAAGGCAGGGGCTGGTTTGGGACCACAGCCTGTGCTGCTTTTTAGCAGGAGATAATGAACATTTTAAGCCTCTTTTTTTTCTTGGATGCCATGGAACACATGTGACAGGAGAGAGAAATGTGGGACTAATAGTTTTCTGCAAAGTGTAGTCTGGTGGTAACAGCTCAGGCACTTGAGGCAGAAAGACCTAGAATATTGGTTCCTCCACTCCCTAGCTGCCTGACCGGGGCTTGCTAAGCCTGAGATTCTTCGTTTTTAACTGGGGATTACTGTAGCTACTCCCCTGCAGGGAGGCTGGAGGATTAAATAAACAGATGCACATAAGTCTGTTTGCGTGGTGCCTGGCACATAGTAAGTGTCCAACAGAGGAGAGGCGTTACTATGGACTTTGGGGCAGAGGCGGTGTGGCTGAAGTCCTGGGCTATAGGCCTCCCCAGCAGTGGTGTTAAGGAGATGACCTCAGAGTGGCCCGCAGAAATAACTTGATAATGAACCATGGCTTCAGGAGAATCAACTAGGAGGATTTCCCACCCAGTTAGAGTTTCACAGGTGTGATTTTTTGAACCAGGAAATGAGGCGAGCTTCCTGGGCTCCCTAGTAGAATAGTCTCAGCTTTGGAGGCTTGGAAACGCCTGACCACCAGGGGACTGATCCCACTTAAGCATGCACTGGTGGGCACGGTATCCCTTTACAGGAGTGCGTACCAGGATCTTCCATTAATCCAGTCCGTCTCCACAGTGTTCTGAAATTCTGAACTCATGAGGATGCATCCAAATGAACTGTTCTTTGATGACAGTGGTGTTGATAATAGCTCCTATTTATGGAGGTTTACTGTATGACAGTCACTTTAATGAGCACCTGGAGAGGCGAGCAAACTCATTTGACAGAAAAGTAAACTTAGGTTTAGGGATGTGAATTAGTATCAGTGTAGATCTTTCTAACAAAAGGCTGCTAATTCAATCAGTCAATCAATCAGTAGACAGAACAGTTTAACTTATATGATATGCTAAATACAAACTGTTCCCATTTGCTGATGTCAAGGTCCTTAGGGACATGCAGATCAGGGGAAGTCTTTTGTTGGTGTCATTAGAGGCTCCTTTCTTGAAAATCTGGAGGTACACATGCCTGGACATTTGTAATTACACACACACACACACACACACACACACACACAAAACACACACAAATGTGACTTGCTAAGCATGCACTTGTACTTCTGGGTGCTGTGACCCAGATTGTGGTCTGCTCTTGTGTCTGGCATACGCCTAGGATTCCCTAGAGAGGTGCTTTGTGCTGTGTCCACTCCCTGGGCAGGGAGGCCAGACGGAAGTGCTTTCCACTGGGCAGGGAGATCTGTTTGCTGGCTTGGGGCAGGGGGGAAGCGAGCTGGCCAGGACACCCTCCCCTTTCACTGGGGTGCTGTTGGACATGAAGAGATATAGCTCACCCAGGAGATCAGTTTCACCTTGGACAGAAAAAGGGGTTGCAGAGCAAACGAAGCCTCCCAAAGATAAGACATCCCTGACCCTCGAGGGAGGAAGGAGCAGCCCGGGGTGGAAAGTTTGGAAGCTTCTTCATGCTGAGTTCCTGGAGTCAGTGGGGGAACCAGGACAGATAAACAAGAGTTGTCACTTAGGGCTAGGGAGAGCTCAGTGGAATAAGTGCTTGCCTGGCAAGCGCAAGGTACTGAGTTCAATTCCTGATACCACAAAAACAGAAGCGAAAACAAGCCAAAATGAAGTCGCCACTTGTAGAGTGTTTGGATTTGCCCCCAAATGCAGCTTACTGCCTCTAAGCTCATACTGTGCTTCAGTTTAGGCTAATAAATGTTTCTCCATTGCAAGATGTCCATGAGGACCTACTTTATTACAACGAGTGAGTTTTGGTTATTCAGTTGCAGAACAAGTTATTCTCCAGGACTTAAAAATTATTTTGTCAAATTATTTCAGTGAAAATATGGTTGGCTTTATCAGTGAAGTCAATAGACTCACAGGGAAGAAACACCAACGTGATGTTCTTTTGCACATAAATCTTTTTCATGAAAAAAAAAGAAACCAAAATAATGTAATGCAAAGGGACCTACTAAAATGTCTTTGAGACATACATGTGCTGAAAGTTGGTTTTTATTCCTAAATGATTGCCTGTCCATTCACAGAGAAGCTTGGAGGAAGTTTCACATGCACACCTTCTTCGTGGGTCTCTAACACAGGTGCAACATGGAGTCTGTGGTCTGTAAGTAGAAAGATCACGGAGCAGTCTGTATGCATGCCAATTCCCTATAATGAGTGCATTTATTACGCACCGCAAACATATACTAATAAAAATGAAGAAAACAGCACATGCTGACTGGAGTGAAATCCAGCACGCAGCCCCTCCTTGCAGCGAGTCCCTTTCCTTCTCATTCACTACCACCTCTTGGTGTCCTGGTGTGAACGCACAGCCCAGGAGCCACCCTCAGGGACCCTGTAAGTGGCTGGACTGGGAGACGAGAGCACCCAGCTCACCCACCAACCTGCTGCTGTCTTGTATGCTGGTGAGGCATGCAGGGCCACAGGCTAGCACTTACTCCTTGTACCAGAAACTTGGCACTGACGCTCTCCTTATGCCCTCAGAAGGGGTTGTGAAGCCCCTCTCAGCACTAGTATTATATCCCAAAACAAAGTCTTTGGTCATCAGATAATCCTCACAAGAAAAGTCTGGGATTTGAACCTGGGAGGTCAGAGTAGGAGAGCCATGGATGAAGTCAGAGCTCATCTCAGCAGCAGCAGCAGCAGCAGTTAACCAGTCAGTCAGGCAAGTGCAAGGGGCGACCTAGAATGGCACCAGGGGTTTGAGACTTTTTGAACAAGGGGATCTTGTGGGACCTGGAGGACAAGTGGCTGATTTGTGAGATCCTGCCAGAAAGCTCAAAAGCAAAACTCACTCGGGAATGAACAATTTCATATTTTCTTTTTTTTTTTTTCCCTCCAGATCTATTCATTGGACGGGACTTGAGAGAAAGATGGAAGATAGTACTTTATTTCTTTTGCGTTTATTTTGGAACTACTTTATCTAAAGCTCTTCAACTCCACTTAAGTCCTACATAGGAAGATGGGCACGTCTCAGATTCTTTAATTAGAAAATAATTTCCCTAGGTTTTGAAAGAGCCCAGGAATCCCTAGGTTCCAGTTACACTCTCAAATGAGAAAGGCTCAAAATCATGTCCTTTCAGTGGCTTTCTTTTCTATTTACTGTCTTTTTCTCACTGGTCTACGTGAACTCACAAAGTACCCCAGCTGTCCCATGAAGCCGCCCTTCGCCGGCCTTCTCTCTCTGAGCCCTGAGTAGTTCCGGTCTTGCCTTCTGTGCGGTACTCAGCTGAGAAAGAACCATCTCTTCCAAGAGGAAGCAAGGTAGGAGGCTCTAATTAGTCATGGAAACCAGGCCCTGTGGTAGCATGGGCTGAAGGGACTTAGTCTGGCCAGCGATGCACGGGTCACTGTAGTCCAAGCCCCAGGACACCTGAGAATTCCTCTGACGGGACCGGACTGGGGCCCACAGGAAGACGTTTTCCCACATAGGCCTCTTCTGCTGTCTCCAGCACCGTGAGGACTTTTCATCTGAAATGCTTCCTCTTCGCCAGAGAGATCTGAGGTCTTTAGTTGATTAAGGAGGAGAGCTACTTTGTTCGTAGAAAAGGGAGCTTTTAGGGGCCCGGCGGGATGGCTCAGTGGTCTAAAGCGCCTGCTTGGGAAAGCTTACGCGGCTGCAGGGGCCGCGGTTCGATTCCCCGGCACCACATGCTGCGCCAGCCCTGTCCTCAGGGCAGGCTGGGCCGGCCATAAAAATAAATAAACAAACAAACAAAAATTCTGAAACAAGAAAAAAAAAAAAAAAAAAAAAAAAAAAAAAAAAAAAAAAAAAAAAAAAAAAAAAAAAAGGGAGCTTTTAAATTGCAGAGAGCCGGGCGTGTAATCCCAGCACTTGGGAGGCTGAGGCAGGAGGATTGGTGCAAGTTCGAGACCAGCCTGAGCTACAAAAGTGAGCTCAAGGCCAGCCTCAACTGCATAGTGAGACCTTGTCTCAAAAAGACAAAAAATAAAAAATAAAAAATAAAAAATAAAATAAATTGCAGAGAGATTTAAGGCAGCCCTCTGTGCTCAGCTGAAAGGTAGACATGAGGAAGGGTGTGAAGAGGATCAGGAGTCCTGCACAGAACGCACCAGCCTTCTCACTGGCTCTGGGCTGGCGGAGAACACTCACCAAGATCCAGGGTGCTTCCTGCAGCAGTGCCTAGTGCGTTAGAAAGGGTCATTCAGAGACACAGTTTCAAGTGCTTTCCAACCCTTACACCCAGGGGGCTTTTGCCTTCCTGTTTTTTAATCCACTTTGAATCTTTGGGTACTGAATTTTCATAAGGTTCTCTGGGAATCTCTCTGGCTTCGTTTGCTAGGGCTGCCAAGCAGAGCACTGCAACCTGGTGGCAGGAATGGCGTTCATGCTGTCTTGCAGCGCCACAGGAGTCAAAGGCCCATGTGACCAGGGCTGTGCCCTTTGGGAGCTGCGAGGCAAGGGCCTGTTCTGGGCCTCTTGAGTAGCCTCTAATGGTTTGCTGGTATCTCTGGCCATTCCAGCTGGTCACATGTCACACTGGTCTGTCCCCACATAGTCATGTGGCACCTCTATGTGCTCATGCCCCTCCCCCATCCTCTAGTAGTGTTGCATGGGAAGCCCACCCTACTCTACATGATACCATCTTGAACTGAGCTAGCCTGCAATGCCCTGATGCCCAAATCGGGTCACGTTGTGCGGTACCAGGGTGGGGGCGGGGGACTAGAACTTCATGTGAATTTTAGGGGAATGCTGTTTAGTCTTGAACCCCTATGATCCTCCTCTATTTATTGTCCATTTAGAGCACACAGAGATTTCTTGCAGGGTCCAGGCACAATTTCCTATTGTACTTTAGTGTCAAACTGGTAACTACACCATCCCTGGTTACTATTTAAGAAGCAGGAAGTGACCAGTTACTGCCATGTCAGTGTTATTATAAACCTGCCCCTCAGACTACTCCTTCTGAGTGTCCAGTGCCTAGCAGCATGCCCCAGTGAGCCCTGGCTCTAGTGGCTCTTGTGGAGTTCTCCTTGGGCTTTCCCTGAGGATGACCACACAGTGCCAGCCTTCCCTTAGAATGCAAAGAAAGGTATAAACATCATTAGTTTCTGGCACTTTGAAGTTTTCTAGCACCAATGCAAAGTGTCTTCCAGCTGTTTTCTGAGCTATCAGGTAGTAATTACTGCTTTCCTAGAATAGCAGTATCTAGAGTACCATGGGCTTCAGGAGGGAGCTTGTCCTGCTGCCACACAGTTCCCCAGCCTGAGGGCGGACCCCTGCAGGGACAGAAAGGAGCAATTCTGCTCCTGCAGATGCCCAGTGGGGACGGCAGTGTGGGACCACATCCACGGGTGAGCACAGAGGATGCTCACAGGCTGGGCTGGTGCTGAGGTGCCACAGCCCCGGGAGACAGAGCAGCTGCTCTGAGTGGTGACAGTGGGAAAATGTAGGGCAAGTGTCACAGCCTCTCATAGTGCCGTGGACCCACGGACAGTCCCAAAGTGGAGAGGTGAGAGCCAGGAAGGAATCACACATGCAGCTCACAGAGCCCATGGTGGACAGTCATGCAGGCCCGTGTTTGATGTGAAGGAGTCGAGTCTCATGTTGGCACACCAGGTAACCCCAACTCTTGGGCAATAAAATGATGCTCTGGGTGGTGAGAGTGACCCAGACATCCCTGTTGGAGCTGCGCCAGTCACCGGCGTCCTGAGAATCTCAAAGGTACAAAGGAAACATTGAGTTCTGTGGACACCTATTCAGGGTGCCTCAGGGGACAGCCTTGTCAGCCCCTGCAGGTATGGGCACCCATGTGTGACCTGAAAAATCTCAAGGGAGGTGCCCCACAGTGGGAGGCCAGAATGGGCTGGTTCCTTTCCAGGTCTAAGGCCCCTATGAATACCCAAGCCCCAGCCCTGGAGATTCGGGGCACAGGGTAGGGGCTCTCCCACCTCAAGCCCTAGCAGGTATTGAGGTAGAGAGCTAGGGTCATCTGGTGTGTTCATCTTGGAATCACCAGGGAGGTAGAGAAAATGTTAAATCCTGGGGCCACACTCAGAGTTTGTGACTTTGTAAGTCTGGGCTGTCATGTGGCACCAAGCTTGGGGACTTACCCTGTACTGCAGGTGGCTTTTAGAAAGATCTTCAGTGGTGCCCTGTATCAATTTGGCTAGTAAGCAAATGCCTGCCTGACACGGCCCCCTCCAAGGCCTGGCTCTGTGGGAGATTCCACTTTGTTCCCTCTAAGTGCAGTTGGCTCCCTCTGTCCCTACCAGTGGTATCATCCTCAAAGCAACCCAAGGGGAGAACAGACAGGACCCCAGACAAACTTTGACCAGAAAGACAGTTGGAAAATACTGCCAGTGCGGTCATGCATGGGGACAGGCCCAGGCTGATTGTGAGGACTCATGTGTGCAGCTGGAGACCAGCTCTGGCCCTGTTAGCAGCTTTGAGGTCACTGTCTGTGCTGCAGCTGGGCTCTCTCCCACCCCAGGGTGTGCTGGGCCAGCCTGATGCCATGGGCACTTGGTGACTGCTCTTCTACAGAGGGCCAAGGGTGTTTACAGTGTGTTTGGAAAAACAAACAATTTTGTTCACTCAAAACATAATTTGAATATCACAGCACATTAGAAAGCTACAAACTGCCATATATAATTTATGTACTTTAAAAAATGGTAATGTAGATTGAAGAAATTTCATATGGATGTTTTAGACTGGCCTTTCATTCACTTTACTCTGCTCTCATGAATTACCTCTTGGTTAGGTAAATTTGAGACCTTCTAAAACTACTGTATTTAACTTCTTTATCTCTGTTCTAAATGACTTTCAAGGGCCAGTGAGATAGCTCAGAAGACTAAAGCACTTGCTTAGGCAAGTGCAGGGACTGCATTTTGATCCCCAGCACTACATGCTGTTCCAGCGGCCCTGAGGGCACTCTGAGCTGGCCAGAGTCAGGCATAAGGGCACATGCCTATAATCCCAGCACTGGGGAGGCTGAAAACAGGAGGATCACTATGAGTCTGAGCTGCATTGTGAGATCCTGTAACAACCAAATACATTAAAAATAATAATAAAAAATAAGGGGCTGGGGAGATAGCTCCGAGGCACAAATGCCTGCTGGGCAAGTGCAACGTTGTGAGTTCGAACCCCGGTCCCCCCCCAAAAATAAATAAATAAATAAATAAATAATAAAAAATAAAAAATGACTTTCAATACGCTTTTTCTCTGCTAAGAATGTTTTTCCCTTACTAGGGTACTTGAGGAACTCCTATTCAACCTTCAAAACTTATTATGCATCCTCATCCTCTGACATAACTTCTTTTTCTACCAGTTGGAAGCTACTGCTATTGCATGGTATGCATTTCTACCATCACCGTTACTCCTAATTAGGACAATTTCTACGTCTGTTTCATTGTAAGACTGGACACTATTAAGGTCCTAACTTATGAACACAGATACGAACAGACTTCACGTTAAGAACGTTTTCTTAGACTTACAAACAAATCAGACTTAGGAACATTCTCCTAGAACAGAACTCACTTGTAAATCAGGGATTTGCATATTCTTTTGTTTCTTTATGTTATTGAAGGGGGCATAGTCACTGTGTCATCCAGCCTGGATTTGAACACCTGGACTCAGGTCACCCTCCTGATTTAGCCTCCTAGTTGAGATTGTAGGTACAAATCACCTTGCCCACAGAACTAGTTACTCCTCGAGGGCAGAAATTCTATTTTGCTTATTTCTCTACATGACTGTCAGCTCCAGGTCTGGCATAGAGGAAATCTCCATAAGAGTTTGTTGGTGAAAATCTATGTTTTCCTTCAGTTTCTAAAGAAAGAGCTAAAAGATCCAAATGCTCTGAATTGCTGCCCCTTGAGCTCCACAAGGAGAACGTTGGTATTTTTCCCTGAGGCAGCTGTGAGCCTTGGAGTTTGCCCAGGAAACCCAGGAGTGTCTAGAGGCAAGGAGGAGGGAGGGCTGTGCCCGGATCCTGGCCCTGGGGGAGGGAAAGAGGCAGGCATTGAGTCTGGGAGCAGCCGGCAGCTGGCCCAGCTGTGGGGCCCGTGCCCCACACCCCACTCGTGCTCTTTGAACAGCTCCGTGCTTAGGGCCTCTTGGACAAGCCCTGCCATTGTTTGCCCTTACTGTAGGGTCAGAGGCCACGAAGGAATGGCATGATTCTGCTTCCTTAAATAGTGGCTTGGGAATGAAATGAGTAACCGTGCCTTTAATTAGCCATACCCTAGAGGCCTGCAGGGGGCTGGTAAATGGTGGGCACCTGGCCAAGATCAGCATTGTGCGGCTGGTATTCAGTCCGGGGAGGTTTAGGGTGATGTTTTATTTGCTTCTGTCCCCTGGTTGTTCTGTTAGCCCCTGCTCCTTGCTGCCACCGTGTCCGTCCAAAGGGCCACCCTGAGGGACTGCGGAGGGAAGAGCTGGAGCCTTTCTGAGCATCACCCGTGAGCCAGGCTCTGTGCCAAGGGCTGCGAGGTCTGAGATGAGAGGGGCCCTGCAGCTGCCATCCAGTGAGAGCTGAGCTTTGCAGTCCAGTCCCAGGGTGACACCGTAGTCAGGCCAGGGGTTCTTGGGACCAAGAGACAGTTCAGGACGATTTCAGCTCTTTCCTTGCATTTTTTAACAGTCAGCAGAATGCACGTGGGCAGCGCAGAGCCCCCTGTGTCACGACAACCTTCCCTTTCCTTTCCACCCCCTCACACCACACCCTGTCCTACAGCTCCTTTTTCCAATCCTCAGAAAGCAGCTGGACCCATGCAATTGTTTTCTTTTTCTCTCACTTGCCCTTACCACTCCCCTGTCCCACTCTTTCTTCTTTCCCTCTTCCCTTCCACTCTCTCTCTGTAGCCCGAGTTGGGGGGAAGAAGAATTAGACGAGCGTGTCCTCTGTGCCCAGAGAGTGGTAGGCGGGCAAAGCCCTGTAGCTGGGCAGGGAGAGCAGGCAGGCTGGGAATGGCCCTGGCTAACGGTTTCAGTCCTCTTGGGTTCAGGAATACTGTGGAGGCATGGTCTCAGAAGAGCAGAAGAGTAGAGGCTGGAGGAGGCACGCTGCCTGGTGACATTCAAAGGTCACTGAGGGCTGTGGAAGAGAAGGGTTTCCTTGGGAGGGAAGGGCCTGGTTGAAGCCCTTCTGATAAGGAACACAGGAATCTGATCTGTGTTTCCGCTTCTGATGTCAAAGCTTTCTGGAAATGTATGTGTTTGTAGTTAAAGGAGGCTGCCAGGGGCGGGCAGAAAGGTGGGGAGAATGCTAAGACATCACTGCACTGTGCCTGCGAGGAAAATCTACGTTCTGTGGGAAGGAGAGGGCACGTCTGGCTGGTCCGGCTTGGGCTGGCAGGGCAGGGCCCCCTTTGTCCAGACTGACTGTAGGACCCATAGGAACGAAGTAGAAAGCCTGGCCATAAACAGGGCTTCTGCAAAGCCCCTTGGCAGGCTGTTTATGGGCCTGTAAGAGGCTTCTTAAGTGACTGACCCACCAGGGTCACTGGGCCTCGTTTCTCCATCCCACATGCCGCTTACACCTATTTGTGCTTTGGGGATTTTAAATGGCATAGTATCTTGGAACTGCATTTTTAGGCATGGTTTATGGGAATGCTGTCCCTGTTCCTAATAAGGAGGCATGAAAACTTCCCCAGTGCATGGCTGGGAAGGTAGCTCAGTGGCATAAGTCCCTTATGGCAAGCGTAGGGTCCTGAGTTCAATCCCTGGTTAAAACAAAACAATAATAATAATAAAACTTAACCAATTTATTCAGTGCAATTTCTGGAAGCATGAAATTCTATTCCAGCGTGGCTACATGGGCACCATGTGGGAATCTGTTGGTGGTACAAGCCCCATGGCTACTCTAGAGCTGTGGCTCTAGTAGCTGGGGTCAACTCTAGCAATCTGTGTTTTAGCAGCTCCCTTGGTCAGCTTCAAATCCTGGACATGCGCAGAGAGGCTGGAGGAGCAGGTCAGTCTCATGACATCCAGTTAAGTGGAGTCCTGGGTTTATGGAACTGTGGAGGCACAGAAAACCTTTTGCCTAGGGACTCGGGAGATAGCTCCATGGCACAAGTGCCTGCCTGGCAAGTGCGAGGGCATGAGTTCAGATCCCAGTCCTGCAAAAAAACAAAACAAAACAAAAATGAAAACCTTTTGCCTAAGGACCTCTGCTTGCTCAGAAGGCACCTAAAGATGTTCTCTGCCTCATCTATGGACACATGACAGAAGGACAGGTATGCTGTGTCCTGTGGCACTCTGAATTCTCAGCCAGTGAATGGTGCTCTACTCCAGGTGGGGTGCAGTGGGGGTGCACACGGGTCATGGTGGTGCAGGTGGCCCATACTGCAGGCCTTCCCTTTCCAGGGGTGATGAAGGCGCTGCTCCCATTCAATGCCTGCTGGGGGACAGGCTCTGCCGTCCCCTCCTTCTTCTCAGAAGTTGCCACGCCTTATTCACCCCCAGCATGAAGCCGAGCAAGAGGAAATGAACCGAAACAGAAGTAGGAGAAATTCAAATGTTCTCTAAGGGACTTTTAGAGCACAGTGCCCAGAACAGATTTTCGGAGAGGTTGAGCAATGTTCCTCGGACAGCTTGCCAAGAGCCATGGCAGCTACAGCCAGAGCTGGACCTGGGCTTAAGCCTGACTTTCCATAATTTAGCTCTGTGGTTGTAGAAAAATTACTCAACCTTCCAGGACCAACCTGGACATGCTCATACACTGGAAATCATAACAGCAAGACACTCATGGGCATTTGGGAGGCTTCTATTAGATCAAGTATCTGAGCGCAGCACAGCCCCAGACATGGCGTGTAGGAGCTCCCTAAGCATCAGGGATTACCAGCTGCCAGTGGTCAGCCTGGCCCAGGCGCTACACTCAGCATATTATTGCCCGTGAATGACCAAGTCACAGTCCTGTCTGAAGCAGCTGGATGACCACCAAAAATACACTCCTCTGCTATTTCAAGTGCCCTTACATTCTGAACAATTAAATCAGCAGGCAGTGGTCCTGCTTCCCAGGGCTTAATGAAACCCTAGGCAGATATTTCTCACAGTGGTCTCCTATTTCTGGGGCATCTTTTTTTTTTTTTTTTTTTTTTTTTCTGGTCTGTTGTCATCCAATAAGCTGTCAGTGGGAGATCAGAGTGACTTAAATTGCTTCCCTGGACAGAAGGAGGAAACAATTAAACAGAAATGGGAAATGGGGTTACAGGGTAGAGTTACAAGGCTTAGCACCAGGTAGCGTTTCCTGAGTGGGACTCAGCCTGGAAAAGCCCTCCAGCAGATTGGAAGAAGGAGCCTGCCTCATGCCAGTGCTCCGGTCCACCCTGCGTGGCCGGCAGCCTGCTCTTGTGGGAGAAGGTCCAAGCTTGCTGCTGGGTCACTGTTACCAGTACCTGGCAGGTAAGCACAACTGCTAAGAGTCAGGGACACTGGGCTTTTTCATTCTCCCTTGTGCTTGCAGGAAGAGCCACACCCCTAGTACCAGTTCCCAGACCTGGGCCACATAATTACTTAGAAAGCAGTACTCTTTCTGTACCTTGATATGCACACAGGCAGTGTGACTGGGAGAACACCAGGGTGTGTTTAAATAAAACATTTTTTATTGCCATAAAAGACATGTTAGCATTTATCCCCTTCGAAATACTCCTGCTCCCTATCACTTTGGACATACTTATCTCATTTCTGTTGCCGCAGTTCTGGAAGTACTCTTTTGTGAGTGTCTTTGCTTGTGCTGTTCTGGCTGCCTGGGTGCCCTGAATCAACTTAAAAAAATTAATCTATCATGGCCTCTGTGATTTAAGGAAAGAGCCAGGAATCATGTGGCACCAGGTCCAGTGAAGAAGGCGGACAGGGACACAGCATAATATGGATAAGCCTGCTCTTATATTGGGTGGCACAAACCACAACTTCCAGAACTGCTTTAGATCGTGGCAAAGATGGTAGGATAAATGTGTTGAAGTACCGGAAGGCAGTGTTTTGAAGGGCATCAATGGTAGTGTGCTTTTTACTGTCATATTTTTTTAAATGTAAATACACATGCTATTTCTTAACCATGCTTTGTAATTTAGCTTCTTTCTGTCCCATTACTGATCCCAGGAATTTTCTAGTGTTGCTGGTAGGGAACTCCTGAGCGGGTGCAGAAGGGGACGAGGACCACTTGCCTGCAGAATGCCAGTTTGCCAGGGAGCAGGGCTGGCAGCTACCTGAATCTGGACCAGTGACTGGGACTTTGCCCAAGTGACCTGATTTCCCCTGTGAATGAGTCAGGCAGTTCCTGTAGTAGGCCTCCCACCTGCACCTGCGGGACCTCCTGGTCACCTTGATGGCTGGACATCGCTCTGTGGTGGGCTGCATTAGCACCATTAGCTTTTGTATTGTGCGTTTATACTTTTGCTGTGCCAAGGTTGAACCCAGGGTCTCACACATGCGTGGCCAGTGCTATACTGCTGATTGACTTCATCCCCAGGCTTTTTACAAAATTCTTACTTTTCTTTTTCTTTGTGTATTTTATAGGGAAGCATCTACAGGATGTTCAGGGCTGTACTACTAGATGGGACTCATAATGATCCACTTGTTTACAGCCTCCCAAGAGCTAGAATTACAGGAATGCACCACCACACCCAGTCTCAATTGCTGTCTCAGTGTGCTGGGCTGGCACAGCAGGCCTGAGGATCAAAGCCGCAGCCCCTGTACCTGCTTGCAGGTGCTTTAATCTACTGTGCTATTTGACTGGCCCTCAAATTTTCTTCCTTTATTTTGTTTTATTTTTTTAAGCAATGATTATTTATTTATTTATTTGTATTTTTTTAGGGAAGGGAAAATTCTTATTTCAAGACAGGGTTTTGTTAAATTGCCCAGGCTGACCTCGGACCTGTGATCCTCCTGTTCCAGTCCCCTGGGCAGCTGGGATCGTTGGCATGTACCACCACACCCAATTTTCAAGAAAATCCAATTTAAAAACAGGGACTCATAAACAGATTAACTGGAGAAGTAGGTGTCTTTGCTATTTAGAAAAAGTGTCCATGTACGACAGAGCTATTTTTCCCATACCAGCCATCAGCCCAATGATGTCTAAATGCATCAATCTCTCTAGCATCTCTTCACCTCCTTGAGGTCAGACACGACCCCCTTCAGATACTGTATCCCTTGTGACTTTCCCAGGGCTTGGCACAGAGCCCGGTATATACCTGGGCCTAATAACCGATCCTGATGCCAGCTGTTTGCACCCCAAGCTGGGGTGGCATGGGGGTGTTCTCAAGCTGCCGCCCACACCTGGGCTTCCCAGGCTCACACTGCTTAAACAAATAAGCCTTCCTCCTCTCCCGGCAATGGGCAATTGCACAGCAAGGCAGGTGTGTCTGCCGCACCTGGCCTTCTTCCCTGGGCAGAATAAGCTTGCACACAGCATAAGTGTGTTTGCTGTGTGCCTGCATATGGGAGCCCATTCCTCTGTGATCTGAAAACAGGCAAAGCATGAAGTGTCAGAAATGGCTGGACATTAAGAAGAGAGTACTCTGAGTGTTTTGCTGCCTGGCTTTCCACCTCTTGGACTGCATCTGATTTGCTTGGATTTGATAGAGTCTTATGCCTTTATCTAAGGAGCTACTTTAAATCAAAGCTTGTGCCTCTGAGGATGGCAAAGTTTCTCCAGGCAGCCAAAGGCATCTCAGCCAGGGCTCTGGCTCTCCAGGCTGGGTGCCCGCAGTATCTCAGCAGTCTCATCCCCTGTGAGTGCCTCTCACACCCAGCTTTGTCCTTGTTCTAGAATGTGGCTCATGCTCTCTTAGCTGAGCCTTCATTCACCCCATGGCATCCAGCAGGAAGCTCTCATCTTTTGTCTATGTTACTGGACCTGGAGAGGGGCATAAATGTCTTTGTGTTTCAGGGTTAATGTTTGGCATAGAGAAGATAGCAAGTGCTTGTTGGATGGATGGATGGATGGATGGATGGATGGATGGGTGGATGGGTGAATGGATGGATGGGTGAATGGATGAATGGGTGGATGGATGAATGAATGGATGGGTAGGTAGGTGGATGTATGGATGGATGTATGGATAGGTGGGTGGGTGGATGGATGGATGAATGGATGGGTAGGTAGGTGGATGTATGGATGGATGTATGGATAGGTGGGTGGGTGGATGGATGGGTAGATAGATGTCTAGCTCTCAACACACCTGTCCTACTGCTTTGCACTTAGAGAAATTTTTTGAGTGTCAACCTCATGCCAAGCTTTACTATAGGCAGTTGAGATGCATCAAAACTTACTAAATCTCTTTCCTTACAGGGAGCGATTACATACTAGCAAGAAAAAGTACAAATTAATACATAATATAGCCGGGCGTGGTGGCTCACGCCTGTAATCCCAGCACTCGGGAGGCTGAGGCAGGAGGATCGGTGCGAGTTCGAGACCAGCCTGGGCTACAAAAGTGAGCTCAAGGCTAGCCTGAACTGCATAGCGAGACCCTGTCTCAAAAAGACAAAACAAAAACAAAAACAAAAAAAACCATAATATGATAAGGTACATGTAAACAGCAGAGAGAAAATGCAGAAAAGGGAGGTTACAAGTGTGTGTATTGGAGAGGTGGGGCTCCTCACCTAGCCTCCTATAACTTTCTCTGGAGGTCTCCTCTGGGGTTATTTCCTTACTCTATGTACTTACATGCATCAATAGTCAGGCATGAAAAATTACATACACATACTTCTCTACATCATACATGTACGTTCATATGTTTCTTATTAGGCTCTCAGTATCCAAAATGGCCTCCATACCTGAGCGGTGTTAGTCTCCTCAGCATACACAGAATAGATGTGCAGTAAAATAGTTGTTAAATGAGTGAAGACTTAGCAATATATTTCCTGAAGCAAATGATGTGGGTTCATCAACAGAAATAATAACTGAGTACCTGCCGGATGGGCCTACTCCATGTGTACGTGCAGCTTGCTCATGTACTTCGGAGTCCTCAAGATGAGCCTTCTCCGTGTGATCAGGCCTAGAGGTTGACTGCACCTGCATTCTTTCGGCACAGAACACCAGCGAGCCCAGAATTCCCACCTGGAGCACTCCCGGTCTTAAAGGAGCAGCACTTTTCCAAGTAGCGCTGATGCTTTTGGCCCTGGCCAACTGCACTTTGGTCAGTGTTTTTGTCTCAAGGAACTGATCATTGCTTTGGTGTCCCTAAGGGTGAGTGCACTTTTACAAAAGGTGTTCGCATATAGCTCCCCTAGGGAACGCAATGGATGCAGCTGGTAGATCAGCATCTGAGAGGGAGAGTGGGGATGGAAGGTGGGGTGGAGAGGAGAGTGTGGGGAGCAGCCTGGTTAGGGAAGCAGCTGCTTCCCACACCTCCTGGTTTCTCTCTCTAGAGAGAGGGCTAATCTGTCTGTCTGTTGCTGAGAAACTGAGAAGCCTAGGGTCCCCAGAGTTGCTCATGTTCTGCTATGTCCTGTTGTATGTTTCCACAGGAGAATCGTTAACATGAAGCTATTAATAAAATGCCTTCCATTCGCAGAGACCATCTCCTCAGCAGTGGGTGCTCAGTTCACAGTCAAGGTCTCAGTGTAATTCTCACAGCAGCACAGGAGAGAGGTCACTGTGTTCTCTGCACAGGAGACGAGGGTAACCCTGTAGGGGACCAAGGTCAGCCAGATGGCGAAGAGCAAAGCAAGGCCTCTCTGAAGCTACAGTTTGGTGTCATAACCATTAGAGCAGGAGTGAATTATTTTTTCTTGCAACATATGGGATATTAATCAAGGCAGCGATTAGATTATGGAGACTGTAGGAACCTGAGAGTACAAGAGGAACTACATTCTACCACAGTGTGTGCTACCATGGCAACAAAGAAGGGACCATGGGATGGCTGTGACTGTCAGGGCTACTAAAGGGGGTGAACAAGCCCTGTAAAAGAGGGACAAAACTGAGAAAAGGTTGGATGATGTCTTAGTTACTCTTCTCTCATTACTGGGACAAATACTCAGAATCTAAAATGAAGGAAGGAATGTTTATTGAAAGTGTTAATGTTTAATTGTTTGATCAATCTTATATACCTATATCTATTAATCTAAACTGATCTGATGATGAAAATATGTAATATAACCATTGTTAAATTTAAATAATAATAAAAAATAAAATGAAGGAAGGAAGGATTTATTCAGCTCACAGTTAATGGAGGTTTCAGTCCGTATTTGGCTGGCTCTAAGGCTGAGTAGAACAGGGCAGAGAGCATCTAGTTCATGGTGGTGGCATAGCAACAAAATGGTGACAGAGGCAACCAACCAACCAGGGCAACAGAAAGTAACAGAGAGAGTCTGTTGCTCTGTCTCTCTTATACTCTATTCAGACTATACACATCAGGCCACACCCATAATCCCAGCAGGACTGAGACTCATAATCCCAGTGGACCATGAGTTAGTCTCAAACTCTAGAAGTCCCTGCCCCATGACTACATGAAGCTGTGGGGGGACAATTAGACACAAACCATAGCAAGTGAACTTGACAAATTTAGTGAAAGGCTTTATTCTTTGAAAATTTCTTCAATATTTTGGATACCCAGTACTAGCAAAACCCATTGTAAAGCTTCTCCAAGATGGCCTTCTGAAAGGTGCTAGAGAGCGTCTTGATTTAGTGAGAGCTAAGAAATGGAAAGATGACTCAGTACCCTCCATGCTGAGGCAGGAGACCTGTAAGCAAGGGTTGTGACCAAAGCTCTGCCCCCTTTGGAGTCCCGAAGAGGATCAAAGAAGCTTGTGAGGGAGACAGGAATGGTCCTACGTGGGCAACTCCAGGACCTGTGGCATTGGGCACCTCACTTGGACAGTCTGACCCAGAGGAGGTCACAGAACCTTTGGCTCTTAAAGAGATGTTTAAAATGTAACCTTACCCAGCCACATGAAACCTGATTCCCCTAAACCTAGTGGACGTGATAGCTGCTGCATTTGTTGTGTGAGCTCCTAGAGGTGCTTTCGCCCAGGGAGCTGCACAGTTGTTCCTGCACCAGACTTCTTGCTGCCCTCCTGGGACAGCTGTTCATGTGCCCGTGTCCTCACCTGTGTTACTGAGTCACAGACTTGTTGTGCATGTGAGAGTGATTTAGTTTCATTTTTCTAGCATATTTGCTCTTTTTTTTAATTTAGGAATTTAGGACAAGATATACAGGGTCTCACTACATAGATCAGGCTCGTGGTGTTCCTTCTGTTTTCAGCTTCCCAAGTACTGGGATTATAGGTAGGCACAACCATGGCCAGGCTCAATTGTCGTCTCAGCCACCCCAAACGTGGGGCTGGCAAAGCAGGCTGGGGATCAAACCCCAGCCTCTGAGCTCAGCTTAAGCAGGTGCTTTAGTCTGCTGAGCTATCTGGCCGGCCCTCCATCTGCTCTTCCTTTGAGGCCTTTGTTTGTTTTTGCACTGCTTTCACTCTCCTTGCACCCCCACCCCCAGACCCCTGTGCCTGTGTGGTACCAGCACACTGCAGGGTTGTACTGATGTCTACCCTGTCCCCCAAGCACTGTCCGCTGATTCCCTTCTTGAGTTCATATTCACCTCAAAAATAATCAGCTTTTGAGCTATGATTGATGGATATTTCCCATTCCAAATCAGATCTTTTATTTATTTTTTGTTTAATATGTTTCTTTTCCATTTATCAATTCTAAAGTTAGTAGGCATGCTCAAAATTTGGTAAAAAAAAAAAAATTAGCAAAAAATCAAATCCCATCCCCTGAGGTTATTGATTTCCCTTCTTGAGATTTCAAGTTTGTTTTGTGCATCAGATTCTTTCCTACATCAAGGACTCTGTAGATACTGTTCTTTCTCCTTGAAGGTATCTTTCTTCTCTGAATCTACAGCCTGGTTCTTCACAGGTCTTGTTCTTTCTCATTTCTCCTCTCTCCCCTTGAGCACACTGTACTCAAAAGAGTCTCTGTCTTTCTCTGTTTCTCTGTCTCTCTTTCTCCCTGTCTCTTTCTCTGTCTGTTTCTCTGTGTCTCTCTGCCTCTGTCTCTCCCCCTCTCTCTCTCTGCATTGTTTTCTCTGAACTCATCATGTCACTCCTGATCACTATACGTTGTTTCTTCCAGAGCCAGTCACTATGTATACCCAGGTGTGTATCTGTTGCCATGTTAAGTGTCTGCCTTTCTCCCCAGGACATCAGTTCCATCAGGAAGTGGGGGGCACTGCTGGCTTCACTGTTGGGTACCCAACACCCAGCAAGGGCTAAATGCTAAGTGTTGGTTGAATGGTTAAGGGAATAATTGAATGAATACTTTTCAGAATTTTACTTCATTCTAGAAATGCACTGTGTACTTTCTCACCGTGTTTCTTCTGTACATCATATATAAATTATTTCACTTTGAAAATGTAGCTTTAAGGTCTAACTGCACCCTTCTCCTTCAAGAGTGAGGTGTCATTGTCATGCCCCTGGCCGTGGTGGCAGATGTCTATGTTGTTCTTTCCTGCTCTGATAAGATGTACTCCTTTTCTTGTCAGTGTCATCCTTGGGTTCCAAAACAAGATTAGGTGTTCTGAGCGCTGGATTAACACAATGGAATAAGATGTCCAGGAGAAACTGGGACACTGACGTGACTGTAGAAAACAACACGAACAGAGCAATATATTGGGAGGAAGGCTCTGAAAGCGGGGCTGAACGTAAAGATGAAATGCCACGGTAGGCGGGTGCCCTCATCACTTTCTAGCAGAGAACCTAGAGGTAGACAGATGCTGTTCTTGTGCCAATGACAAGCCCAGCCCAAGGCATGGAGCCATAATGGCAGAGGGCTGAAACGCTCCACATCACTGCTGATGGCTCAGCACTGCAGCTCCAGCTACATAAGAGAGCCTGCGTGAAATGCAGACTCTTGGACCTGGCCCTGGACTGACTGAATCCTTAATATTTCTGTCCAGGCAATCAGACCATTTAGAAGACTGATAAATTTTGAGAATCACCAGTCTACTCCTGAAGTTGCTGGAAGCTTATGTCTTCTTCTAAGACAGAAGGAGCAGCTCATAAATGACTGGCATGTGTCCTTGACACCTTTGACAGTTTGGGTGAGCTCTCTGTGCACCCACAAAAAAGTCAAAGTTGACCAGAGCTGGAATGATGACGGCAATCTTGTCACTTAGCTTTACATCCTTTAGAGTGAGGTGAAGATTTGGGGCACAGTTCCACTGCATGGGAATCAGAGAAGAGAACCAACACAGGTAGGGGTGAGGCAGATAAAGAAAGATGACACAGCAAGGTAGACCCTTCAGACACCCGCCACGTATCAAACTAAAGATGCTTCCAGTGAGGAAGAGAAGCAGGTGGTGTTGGAAGGGTGGCCAGGGCTGCCCGAGGAAACTTATGGAATCCATTCGTGTGCAGAGCCGGGAAGAAGAGCACAAGGTCAAACATGAATTTAGAAGAGCTGCTTGGGTCTACACCAAGAGTGGCAGGTGGTTATGGGGAAACCACAACCAAACCCCAAATGCCCTGTAACTTATTAAAGCATCAAAAAGCCCGAAAGGAAACAAAAGGAGGTTCTCCAGAATGAGTGTGGCGTGAAGGAGCAATGAGGGGCATTTCTGCAGTTTGGAAAACAGAAGGTGTCGCTGCCTACACGAGCTCTTTCCTGACCACTGGACTGTCCCTCGCCCTGTTACTCTCTCACATCTTCACCCCTGCTTTTTTTTTTTTTTAAGTTTTGAAATTCTGGGGGAGCTGTTGATTGTACTTAAGACCGTGCACTTGCCATCCAGGCACTTGGGCCACTGAGTTACCTCCCCTGCCTACACACCTATTTTTGTATAACATTTATCGCTGTTTAGCTTTATCCAGCATATTTGTGGTTGTCTTACTTGTCGACTGCTTCTTGAATGCAAGCTCCATAAGCGCATCTTGCCTTTTACCTCTGTTGTGTAGGGACTGATTGTTATGATTTATGTCTAGTTGTCCCTCACCCCCCAAACCTCATGTAATTATTGAATGGGGACTTCTAGAGTTTGAGACTTGCCTCATGGTCCCTGGGATTATGTGTTTTAGTACTGATGGGATTATGGGTCTGAGTACTTCTGGGAGTATGGATGTAGCTAGCCTAAGGCAGGTAGGCTGAGGCGGAGAGCTTGAATGTAACATAGAGAGAGACAGACTCAGGCTGTTGCTCTCTGCTCCCCTGGTTGGTCGGTTGTTTTTGTGGCGATTGTTGCTGTTCTGTCGCCATGAACTGGATGCTGTCTGCCCTGTTCCACTAAGCCTCAGGCCAGCCGAATATGGACTGAAACCTCCAGTAACTGTGAGCTAAATAAACCTTTCCTTCCTTCATTTTGAGTGTCGGGTATTTGTCCCAGCAACGAATACAAAGTAACTAAGACACTGATCCTAGGGCCTGGTGCATACTAGATAAAGGTCCTGCCACTTGGCTGTTACATCCCTTACCCTTTTGGCCACCAAATTCCAGACCAGTGTCTCATACATAGCAGATGCCACATACATGTAAAACATAAGTCTGAGACAAAGGTAAAAGCCTCAGCCTCTGAGGACTCTATTCACTCTGTCTGCTTTGCAAAGATCTAGAGCTGTGGTTCTCCAAATTATAAAGAGGATAATGTGCTTTCAGTGAAAAGCAGAGGTCAGCTTAGCTGTCTTGAGCAGCCCCACTAGGTCTACACGTGTGACATGCATCACACTATTTAGTCTTCTGCCAGGGCTGATAGCCTCACTCCCATTTTACAGATGAAGACCCAGGAGTGTCTCAGTCCATTTTCAGTTGCTGTAAAAGAATACAGCACACTGGACAATTGATGAACAACAAAAATCCTCTTGGCTAGTGCTTCTGGAAGTGGGAAAGCCAGGAGCATAGCCCCATCAGGTGGTGAGAGCCTCGGTGCTATTGGCTGGTAGCAGGCCAACGAGCACACGTAAGGTGGAGCCAGGTGAAGGGCTGAACGTCGCTTCCATCAGGAGCCTGCTCTCACATAACTCACCCACTGTCTTGAAGATGGCAAAACGCATTCATGAAGCTGAGCTTACCTGGCCCAGTCACATTTCAAGGGCCTGTCTCTCAACACAGCTACGCTGGCGATTAAATTTCAAGGTGAGCTTTGGAGGGAGCATCCAATTCTAGAAGAGGCTCAGTGAAGTGACTTGCCCCAAGCAACTCAGCTCATAAGATGTGGAAACTCTCTATAAATTATATCTCTTTGGCTCTAAAACCCATATTCTTCTCATTACACTGAGGCTTGATGGGGACTGGAACTGAAGAAAAATAAACCTACTTGACTGCTTTCAATAAAATTAAGTCTGCATGCTCAGGACAAGGTAAGCGTAAGTTATCATTACAATAATGCCACTTAAAACCATTCCAAAACTCTCTGATATACAACAATAAGCACTTATTATGTGTTTGTGGACTGGTTGGAGTTTGACTGATCTGAGGTGAGCTCTGCTAGGTGTGGCCTGGCCCTAAGCTGTGGATCGGGGCCAGGTCTGCTCTGAGTCTTTCATTATTCTGCTATCAGCAGGCCACCGGGGCCATTTTCTTTTTTTTCTTTTGCAATAGTAGAAGCACAAATGGGATGGGTGGAAATATATAATCTATGCAGTCCCTGCTTGGAAAAGTGGTGCCTTGTTCCTTGCCCAGTTCCCATGGGCTGGAGCAAGTCACAGGCCATGCAAGCCCAGTGCAAATGAGACCAGTGGGAGAGCTGCAAAGTCCATGCCACAGGGTGACCTTCCTGGGAGACAGGAACAATTGGCCCTGATGGTGTGATTTGTTATGGGAGTAGTTATGGAGCGTGGCTGGTGTTGGGCACCATGCCTTGTGCTTTACACATGCTGTCTCCTCAAAGCCCCAAGGATGGGTGTCCTCCCTGTCTTTCATTAAGAACACATAGGCTCAAAGCAGTTAGTTACTCAAGATCCCATTGAAGAAAACAAACTATCAGGAAGTGCACCAGGGTCTGTCTGACCCCAGAGCCCAGGTTCCTAGTCCTGAGTCAGCTCTGTGGGGCTGACCCTCACCTGTGATGAGAGAACTCCTGGCCATTTTTCAGAACCTGTGTGTGTGTAGGGGAGTGGGGAAGCAGCACCTGTAGACAGAATAATGGCTGAAGATTCAAGAAGTAGGAGGAAGTAGGCTCTGGAAACAATCAAAGCTTTGGTTTCTTTTTGTGTCAAGAAAGGGTGCTTTGTAAAAGACTGTAAAGAAAAGACTGCCTTTCCTGTAGTTGGGCTAATAGATCGTGCTGGACCTTAGTAAACTGGTGCAAATCACTTGCTTTCATGCTAACCTCTCAGTTCCAAGGGTTACTATTCAACCAGTCTTAGTTTTCTACCTAGTCTTGGTTTGTACCTTTGTAGTCACTCAGCTTTTCAATGCCTGGGTACCTTAATTCTTAATTTGCCCATAACCCACTTTTGGTCTGTGTTCGCTAGTGGACGGCTCAGGGTCTCCCTGAGCAAAGGCCTGGAGTCCTGCTGCTTACAAAGACTCTTGCGTGTGGCTCTCAGGCAAAGGCTGGTGCCTTAGGCTGGGCTCTCCTTACCAGCCTGGCAAGCTCTCAGGTTTCTCCCAAATCCTAGCACCCTGAGGAGGAATCCCTCCCAGGAATATTTGAGAAGCAATGTGGAACAAGTGGCTTTGGGCAATTTAAAAGGCGATTCTGAGGGTAGGATGAGCACACTCCTGCAACCTTGATTTTTTTTTGTGGAAAAAATAAAAAGAGAAAACTGGACTGCAAGATCGGGAGGAAGGTCATGCGGGCAGAACCCCAGATGTCATCAAGGGATTTGACAGATCATTTTGTGAGCACTTTTAGACAAAGATGGAGAAATGTAGGCTGGTTTAGGACACATAGATCACTGCTCAGCTATTTAAAAAATATACTGCCATTAATCAGATGTGCTCTGCCAGCCAGAGGGAGGGGGCCACTTGTGCTGGACAATAGAAGGTTGTCCTCCGAGTCCTCCTCCTGAGGTCTCTGTCTGTCTGTCTGTCTCTGTCTCTGTCTCTGTCTCTGTCTCTGTCTCTGTCTCTGTCTCTTTCTGCCTCTCAACAACTTGGATGAGGACATAGAAAGATTGTTTATAATAATGTTGCTTGGCATAAAATATAAAAATGAGAGTCAAGATATCTCACTTTACAATGCCCTTCTGTGGGGAGTGATCTTACTGAATCTCCTAACAGCTCTGTGCGGTAGGTATTACCAATTATCCTCATTTTAGATGAGACTCTGGGTTTAAGTAAATTCCTCAAGATAATTCAACGTTATATTGTCAAGCCTAGGCTTAAATCCTGCTGTTTTCTGATGCCAAATGCTATGCTCTTTAAAATGAGTTACAACACAAGAGAAAATTAATGAAAACATTTTGTGTTGTTGTTTTGGTTTGGTTTTGAAACTAGAGCTCTCTAGGTAGCTCAGGCTACTCTCAAGTTCCAGATTCTCCTACCTTAGCCTCCCAAGTCTTGGGATTATAAGGTGGGTATTGTCACAGCCAGATAGAAATGAATTTTTAAAAGCATACAAGCATAGGTTGGGAGCAACATGGTGTACCCACTGTCATGAACTGACTTTCAGCGTCTCTCCCTTGTCCCCTAGATTTGTGATGACAGACACCACCTCACTTTGGTAGAAGTGCAGTTTTCCTCTATAGCCTGGCCTCCTCCACTCAACCCACCCTGCTGTAACAGAAGAACAGGAATGTGAAATTGGCCCTGACTCTCATAAGCCTACCAACTTCAAGTCCAGTTTGGAAAAACTTGGGACATGGTGGAGAAATGAGTGATCTTAGGAGTCCTATTAATTAGTTGGGTGAAAAAAAAAATAAAAAAATTACTTGGGTGCCCTTGAATAAGTAAACTAAACCTTATTGGTCTTTGGTTACTTTTGGTACAAAAGAGGACAGTCTTAAAGAAGTAGTTAGTAAGGGTTACATGAAATAGTGAATATGAGGATGTTGGCACTGTGCCCAGTAAAGAGGTCCTGATAAATTGCAGCTCATCTTCAGAATTGGAAGTCCAGCTTATTGCCCAGATGGGACCCAGGATCATCATCCTCCCTACTCCCTCAGTATACTCTCAGTCTTTCTAGATCTAAACCCTGTCTTCAGTTATTTAGAAGACATAGATGGCTTTTGATGATTTTAGTAGCAGGCCCATTCTCTTCAGGATGCAAGAGAATGCCCAGCACATGTGTGGCCATATTTCTTCTGCTATACTTAATAGTACAGAAAATAGTAATAATGAAACTTCTAACAGTTCAGGATAGGGAAGTACCCTGTGTACTTACCCTTTTTAGAATCACTAGGCAGGTAGACAGCTGGAGGGAGCAACTCCTCTCCTTCACATCTTGAGATGTTTGGTGGATGAAACAGGAAGGGACGAGTAGCAGAAGGTGCAAAAATTCATAAAGGAAGGACCTTTATGAACCTCTTTCTCAATGTTGCATTGTCTTTTCTGTGTTCCTCTAGCTCTGGGTATTATAAGGAAGCTACTCTGCCTAGAATTTAATACTCTCTTCTGTTTGTTTTTAATCCTTCCCAGGACCAGGTGTTTCCTTCAGTTTTTGAAGTTTACATCAGAAGGGGATTCATTTGGTACCATAAAATTCTACTTTAAACAAGAGATACAGTTTTATGCATTGTAAAAGTAAAAACAAATTAAACATTTCTGAAGCAATATATTTTAAACTATACCCAAATGACGTATCTACCGAGGTCAAGAAATGAATTCTTCTGGAACAATGTACTGCTGAGCTCTGTATTTTGTACAGAAGCAAACAATTACCTGCCCAATATTGACTACGGTAAGGATTTTGCTGAAAATGCTATGATGTAGATGATCAGAACCTATGCATCCTTGTCTTAGCTACAAGCTACCATCAGTGGGAATGCTTAAGAGCTGCCAACTTTGTGAATTTACATTAATGGGCTCTAAAACTTGCTGTCAGCCCTCTAGCCTGGCATGCAGATGGTTCCAACTCCTTCACTGGCGCTCTTCAGTTCACACGTAGAGAGGAGGGAAATTAGGGTGAGGCAAACCTGCCAAGCAAGTGGACATGAGCTGTCAGCCTCAGAGATCTGGGAGACACTGGCCCAAGCCCTGAATCTGGAACCATTCGGACAGCGCTATCTTTAAACTTTCTGGTGAAAACTCAAGCAGGATTTTTGATAGGACAGCCTAGATTTTATATCAGCCTTAGGCGTGGAAGACACAAAAGGCAGTGGCTGTTAAGCTCCTCTCCACCGTGGCTTCTCTTCCACAGCGGTCTACACTCACCCTCTAGAATGCACCTCTTTTCCTTCTTTTAATTCATGCACACACATTCTGAAGCGCTCCTATCTTTTCTTACCTTCAATAAATGTAAAATCTTGCTACCTTTTGTGGTTTTTTTTTTTGTCCAATTCTTTGTTGAAACAAGAAGGACCTAGACATAATCTTCTTCCCAGCACCCAGAACCTCTCCCTCTACCTATTTCAGCACCTACTGTGTGCCTCACACATGCACTCCTATCGCCAACAAATCCTTCCCTATTCGCAAGCCGTTTTTATCTGTTTCTCACCTTGAGCTAATCTCTGAAATCCATCATCATAGCACACTTCTCATTTTTCAAGTTTCTCCTTTTTCTTATTGTTAGCAGCTTTATTGAGGTAAAATGGACATGCCGTAAAAACGTTCCCATTGAAAAAGTGTAATTCAATAACTTCCACTAAAGGAGCAGGTTCAGGGATCATTGTCATCATAATGCAATTTAAAAACCTTTCCATCATCTCAAATGATTCCTCATATCCATTTCCGACGACTCCCTTTCAAGCCCTGTTAATCTATAAGGAGATGCGCTCATGTACTCAAAGGTAGGGCATTTGAAAAATGATTGCTGTATGGGGACCTCACAGCTAAATGTGATGGGAGGAGGTGGGATCTGGGCAAAAGAGGAGAATCAGAGGGGCCACTGGCCTGGAACAGGTAGATCTCCCTGCCCAGTTTCCTAGTCATGTTCTTCCTCTGTCCAGCCTGTGAGCAACATCCTCCCGCCGTGCCCACATCCAAGGTACTTGGGTACCATGGTAAAGTCTATAGTACCATAATTTTTGCTGATTGCACTGTATAGTAATTTTAGTCCTGCCTTAGAGCCAGCCACATATGGACTAAAGCACAAGGCAAAATAATATCTCCTTCCTTAAATTGTGTCAGATATTTTGTCCTGGCAATGGAGGAACTAAGACAAACCCCAGTGGTGGGCAGCCACTGACCTACTTTATATGTGTGTAGTGATGTAACTTTTCTGGGTAGTTTATGTAGTTGGAGTCATACAGCACATCATCTTTGATATCTTTGATGCCTGATCTCTTCAATTAGCTTGTTATACCCAAAGTTCATCAATGTTATAGAATACACTGGTATAGGGATGGGGAGATAGTTCAGTAGAGTAAGTGCTTTCCTGGCAAGAGCAGGGTCCTGAATTCAATCCTCAGTAAAAGAAAAAAAAGAAAAAGAAAAAAGAATACACCAGTATAGGTACTTTATTTAATGACCACGTTCAGTATCCATGACTAGATTGTTAAATGAAGTGGTTGGTAAATGAGGAATTCTATGTACTATGTATGTTATAATATTCAGAAATAGAAGTGGTCAAAGGAAACTCAATTGGCAATTTGCTTTTATTTGCATAACTCTGACACACAGTACTATACAGACGGTCCTCACTTAATGACCTACCTATTTAATAACTGCTCCCCCTCACACCCAGAGCACACTGCTTAGACTTATCATCACCGATGGGACTTGGGAACTCTCTGCTTCTGCACAGTTCTGTACATCCTGTTTATAGAGCTTGGCACAGTACACTTTATTTTTTGCTGATTGTACAGTAGAGTAATTTTAGGTTCTGTTATACATTGCAGTACTGAATGGAAGAGTTCTATAAGTAAAAGCAAAATTATAAAAAAGAAAATCACCAAGTTGAGGTTTTATGTTTGTCATTTCTTTATTCTGAAATGCACCTCCCTACCCTCCCACTCGCCAGGCCTGGTGGCCTCTCTTGGAGGTGTGGAGCAGATCATCCCGGACATGGTGGCACAGTGCCTCTAGGTCTTGCTATGTAATTCAGGCTGCTTTTTTTCTTTTTCTTTTTCTTTTTTTTTTTTTTTTTGGCTTTTTTTGGCTTTTTGAGACAGGGTCTTGCTATGCAGTTCAGGCTGGCCTTGAGCTCACTTTTCTAGTCCAGGCTGGTCTCGAACTCACAGCAATCCTCCTGCCTCAGCCTCCCAAGTGCTGGGATTACAGGCGTGCGCCACCATGCCCGGCTTCAGGCTGCTTTAAACTATGAAACCTCTAGTAACAGAGCTAAACAAATCTTTGCTTTCCTAAGCTTGTGTGTTGGGTATTTGTCCCAGCAATGAGAGTACAGTCACTAAAACAAGCACTGTATTGTATAGCACAGTCAGCAGAAATCACAGTCCTGTGTCAACAAGGTATACCGTGTAAGAAAAATATGTTGAGGATCTATAAGAAGTATGTATAGAACTAAATGAACAAACAAAAGATAAGCATTAGGTCTCAGTGGCAGGTTGTAAGCCTGGACAGTGCATCTTGGCCATAAGTCGAAGCAGTTATTGAACAGGTCATTACATGGACAAGTTGTGCCTTCTTATTGCTGGACATTGTTCCACTATTTGGATGTATGCCACATTTCATTTTTCTGCTACATTTGATGGACTTAGGAATGTTACCATTTGGGGGCTCCTGTCAATAATGTTCCTAATATTTGCCTAAAGTTTTGTGTGGCTACATTTTCATTTCTTTTGGGTGGATATTCAGGTGAAATTGATGGGCACAGTCTTATTAGTAGTACTGTGTGTATGTGTGTGTGTGTGTGTGTGTGTGTGTGTGTGTGTGTGTGTGTTACTTGGGATTGAACCCAGAGCATTTGTACTGAGGCATAACCTCATCCCATTTTTATTTTTTATTTAACATTTTAGGAATTATTTATATGTTAGTCCAGGGTCTTGCTACCCAGTTGGGACTCATAGTAATCCTGTTGTCTCAGCCTCCCTAAGCTGGGGTTACAGGCATGTGCTACCACACTGGGGCTCCCAAATCCAGCACAGCATGTGGGGCCAGGTATTAAATGAACTTGGGACCTTCTGCTTGCCAGGCAAGTGCTTAGACTGCCGAGCTATCCCCCCAGCTCCTTACTTTGTGTCTTGAAACAGGGTCTTAGTAAATTTCTCAGGCTGGGCTTCAATAGTATTGTACTTTTAATTGGAGCATGGTTAATACTGCTCAGGTGTACTGTTTTCAAAGAAACTTTACAAAGCCAGTTGATCATTTCATTCGGAAATGAAAATATCTATTTCAATTATAAAATTCTCCACTGTAATAGAGTGTTTTATGTATCTCTGAACTAACACTATTCCTTCTACCATTTTGAATCTATGAGGAATTACATATTTACTTAGTAAAACATTGATCTGAACATTTTTAGGGCACGCATGTATATACACAGGATAGCTAAGATGGTTTTTTGAAGGTAGCTTAAAATTTTTGCTTCAATCAATTTTACATGCTAATATCTGATAATTTGTGCAACTACTTCGAAGATGACAATGTATAATATGACAGCCAATGCTGAGTGCCTATCACCTTGGGGTTTTTTTTTTTTGAAAATGGCATATCATTTTCAATGTCTTATCTTTTATTTTTCTATTTTCTTTAAAATAATAAATAAATAAAGTGTGACCAACTGACAGAAAAATAATGTTAGGGGCTGGAGATGTAGCTCAGTGGCCCAGAACCTGCCTGGCAAGCACAACGTCTTGAGTTTGATTCCTAGCACCAAAAACAATGTTTTAAAAATTTTACTTTAAATATATCATTTCAGCAATACAGGGAAAGATCATGGAATTTGGAATCAGAAAAAAATTGAGTTTGTTTTCTGCTTCCGTTGCTTACTATCCATGAAAGTGTTTTATCTTTTATTTTTTAATATCCAGTTAATGTGTCTGAAATTCAGCTTCTTCAGCAACGGGGGATAGAGAGGTTCACTCTGCCTGCGTGAAAGCACCAGTGTCTAAGTAACCCTTAGGTGCCTGGACCCGAGTGGCTGTGTCACAATATTACCAGACTGAAGAAGCACTGATAATGGCCCAAGGTAGGAAGCAGAGGCTCTATTCCTTCCTTGTCTCCTGAAAGACAGTGAAGAGGATTGAAACAGAGCACGTGGCAATAAAAACCTTCCCTTGCCACGATGCTTCACACCGCCCTCAGCTCCCTGGTCCCCCAGAGCCCCCTTCCACCTCTGCAGCTTATTTTTCTTCTTTCTCAACATTCTCCCACTTTCGTGGGCATTGATTATATACATTAATTCAATTTCTCTCCCAGCAGAAAGAATTCTTCTCTGGTAGGGGAGAGAAATTCAGGGGAGTTGCTTAAGGATTTCTGTCAGATGGGTGAAGAAGGAATCAGGCTATTGATTCTTTTTTGTTTGTATTTTTTTAGGGAATGATCTACATGGTGTTCAGGGTCTCACTACTAGATCTGATTTGTAGTGATCCTCCTGTTTACAGCCTCCCAAGAGGTGGGATTACAGGCTGGCGCCACCACACTCAGTCTCAATTGCCGCCTCAGGGTGCCGTAGGGGGTGGGGCTGGAGGCAGGCCCAGGGATCGAAGTCCCCTGGGCCCCTGGGCCTGTATACAGGTGCTTTAATCCTCTGAGCTACTTGGCTGGCTCATGCTATTGGTTCTTTTTGCATGAGCTGTAAAGTGTAAAGCAGGATGAAAATCAATATGTTACCACCATTATCCAAGTTGTCAAAATTATTAATAATATAAAGTGATAGACTAATTTAGCTGGTAGTTACTAATATATTAGCATTATTAAATCCATACATTTGTGTTTAGTCATTTTAAATTGATTTTTCTCTCATGCTTCAACATTTTTTTTTTTTTTTTGTCTTTTTGAGACAGGGTCTCACTATGCAGCTCAGGCTGGCCTTGAGCTCACTTTTGTAGCCCAGGCTGGTCTCGAACTCGCACCGATCCTCCTGCCTCAGCCTCCCAAGTGCTGGGATTACAGGCGTGCGCCACCACGCCCAGTACTTCAACATTTTTGAAATAAAAATGTACCTGTTATTGTTTGTGTTTAGTTGTCCCCCCCTAAAGCCTCATGCAACCATGGGGTGTGGCTTCTATAGATTGAGACTTGATTCATGCTCCCTGGGATTGTTTTAGTACTGATGGGGTTATCAGTCTGAGTACGGCTGAGACTATGGGTGTGGTCTTGGGTGAATATCCTAAGGCGGAGAACCTGAATGTAATATAAAGAGAGACAGAGAGATAGACTCAGCTGTTGCTCTCTGCTGCCTTGTTTAGTTGGCTACCTCTGCCGCAGTTGTTGCTATTCCACCACTGTGAACTGGATGCTCTGTGCCCTGTTCCACTCAGCCTTTGGCCAGCCGAATATGGACTGAAACCTCCAGTAACTGTGAGCTAATAAACCTTTCCTTCCTTCATTTTGAGTGTTGGGTATTTGTCCCAGCAACAAGAGAAAAGTAACTGAGACAGTACCTTTCAATGCATCGTGTTTTGTAATTATCATTAACCATTTTACTGCCTCTGAAACCTTATAGAATTAGAGTGATCTCAGATAAAATTAGAACTATTTAATTGTCCCTTGTAAGGTATTATGTATTGATTGTACCAGTGAGGCTGAGCATGTGTGACAGTAGTTGGGAACATAGTTTCTTTGTCATTGTGGAGGCAGCACCGTGGCCAGGGGAGGAAGTCTCTAAAGGAAGCAGGCCTGCGGCCTTGTGCCCTATAGCTTACCTGTGTTATGAAACTGAGGCGAAAGAGGTTCAGGCTCCCTCGCACACTGCTTACACTGCAGTATGGCGCACATCTTACTTCCTGATTCCTTCCTAGGCACATAGACTTCTCAGTCAACACCCCAAATGAAGCAGGCTTCCTGGAGAATGTACACCAGCCCCATGGCACGCCTGACGTTCTTGGGCTATTTACTTCTGACTTGCTGAATAGCTTTTGCTGGATGCCTCCAAGTGACCCTGACTGGAGTTGTATGAAGCAATTTTGACTGGTGCCAAAAGGTAATATATCACTCTGTCTGCAGACTTGCGGCACCATGGATTTAAGATAATATTATGATGGGGAAGTTAAGAAACACAGGAAATGAAAACACTGTAGTGGCCTGGACTGAAGAACAGGAGAATGGTCAGCAACCATTTGTAAAAGCATAGGTTGTCCAAGCAAAAAACAGTTGGGGCAGAAAACTAGGGCTGCCACTCCTGGAAAGAGCTTGCCAGGGGGTCTTCAGGGAATTTTCAAAGGCTCTGCCTTTGGTCAGGGCTGTGCTAAGAGACAGAAGCCTTGGATGATGCAGGGATTGAGTTTGTCTGGCTGGATCCTTTGTAAGCTTACAAGGAAAGTTAGAATGTTCTAGAAAACATGTTTGTCTTTCCTTTGCCTCCTCTCTTGGGGCACAAAACATAATGTTTTGTTCTTGTGATCTGATGATAGCCTGGATATCTGAATATGTAGACTGGGTTTAGGATTTAGACGTTAGTGTTCCAGCTCTCCAGGTTGTCCTAACTCTGGAGTCAGTGGCCTGTAGCTTTCCCAAATGTGGGAGGGATTAATGGTGGCCATTACTGACCTGAAACTACAAGAGCTCCACAGTAACACCTGAACTTGTGATAGCAGACTTTACGCCAGCAATATGGTGATAGGTAGGGTACAAACCCCACTGTCCCTGCAGCTAAACCTGAACTCTGCATCCTCAGGCAATCTCTGAGCACAGTCCAGGGATAGACAGCCCAGCCACCTGCAGAATGAGCCCTGGAAAGTGGAGATCAGCAGGGAAAGATGGACCCACCTGGAATCATTATTATAGACTCACTCTATTTAATATGTGTTGGGAATTTTTACATATCAGGCACCAGCACATGATTAGTTTTTGATAAAACTTACCTTGTGCAATCTTTACATGAACACATTGAGATATTAGTTTCCAGAGAAAGAGTCAATAGTGTGTGTATATATCAATCTGTATCTGGTATGTATCTCTATATGTGTATCTTAATATCTCTATCTGTCTATCACTCAACCAGTCAGTCACCTACCAAGATTCTCCTTGGGGTGAGGTGGTCCTTTCTCAGAGCGATCAGAAAGCATCAGAGGCTGAGATGCTTCAAGAATGTTCAAGAGAGCATTTGTTATTTGATTGTTTTGAGAATGGGACCCTGTGACTGTGGAGACTTAGAAGTCCAAACCTTGTAAGACAGCCAGCAGGCTGGAGATTTGGAAGGACAATATTGTAGTAGGAGCAAGACTCACTCTCACCCACTCAGCCTTTTTGTTTTGTTCAGGCCTTTAACTGGTAGGATTTTGCTCCCTCTCATTATAAGGGGAAATCTGGTTCACTCAAATCCCACAAATGTAAGTTTTCATCTCAAAATACTGTCATACAAACATCATATAATGTTTGACCACATAGCTGTACACCAAGATCCAGCTAAGTTGATGTCATTGCAGATATGCATAAAATGCATTTCACAGATGCAGCAACTGAGGTGTACATGTTGTAAGCAATTTGAGCTCATACAGCCAGCAAGTGGTTACCATGGAGGATGTCCTTATTGTTTCAAACCCAGATATTGCTGTATTTAAAACTAGGTTTTGTTTGTATTACCTCCTTACTTGTGGTGGCTCTGGAGGAGTCTAATCGCTAGGAAAGTCAGTAACCATGCAGATAAAAAGCAAATGAGTAACAATACAGATAAATAGCATAAACAGCTGAGAGATGTTGGACAGAGGCGGGTCTTTAAGGGTCATGGGAGCCGACTGGGAGGGCAAGCTGAGGGACTGAGGCTGTTCTCACCCGCCATTCAGTGGCTGGTGCATTTTCTCCAGGTTAGTTAGGTAGGCAATTTTTTTTTTAAATGCATTTAGGATAGGGGATACAAGGACTACAGGGTCTTATTATGTAGAATGGACTCAGTGATTCTCCTGTTTTCAGCCTCCCAAGTGCTAGTCTCAATCACTGGCTCAGCACGCCCTTGGGGTAGGGCTGGCACAGCAGTGAGGGATCAAGGCACAGCAGGCGGGGATCAAACCCTAGCTGCTGAGCTTTGCTGAAGCAGGTGCTTTAGTCTTCTGACCTATCAGGCAGCTCTTAGCTAGCTAGTTTAGAGAACGAAAAAGAGTAGTCTTGGAAAAGGTAATGACTGGCAAGAAATGGAATGGGAAAGATCCAGAACCCTAACATTTAAGGAGAGGCAAGAAAGCTTAAAATCCATCTTGCTGCATTTCAAATAGGAGCAAGAGGTACTCATTGGATGCACATGCTGTGCGCAGGAGGGCGCCCGCGAACCTGGCATGCACCTCTCCACGAGTAGGAATGATCTGGCACGGAGCTTTTGATACCCAGTTCACTTCTTTGCTTACTTTGTGCCTAAGTAATCATTTCCCCTTGCCTCTGTGGGCAAATCCTACATACATAAATATATTTCCCTTGGTGTGAGGTGGTCCTTTCTCAGATTGATCAGAAAGCATCAGAAGCTGAGGTGCTCCAAGAATGTTCAAGAGAATGGGAGACTTCTGGAAAATTCCAGGGCATCAAAATGACCAGAAATATTCTTAGGAACACTAGATACAAAAGAGCATGTGGCAATAATAATAATAAGAACAACAACAAAAGAACCCACAACAGTTAACAAAATATTGAGCCAATAATCAAAAATCAAGAGTTCAACTAAGGCTTTGTAGTGGAGGGCTGTCCTGAAAATTTAGGGGAGCCAGCACTGTAGAGCTCACATTCTCATGGCAGTCGAGTGACAGTAGTTAAGTTGGAGCCACTTACTTTGAAGAGACTTCCATTCACCTCATCTGTGCAGTCTTCATCCTTCCCCCATTACCTTCTGGGATCTGGAACTTTCATTATGCTCAATTTCCTTCACTTGAATTTGCATCTAGTTCTGAAGTCTCTGTAACACACCGACACTTCCTTTACCTCTGAAGAAACCGAGGCTCAATGAGGAGAGATATGATTTGTCCAAGAGGCAAAGTCAGAGCTAGGTCCTTAAGCCAGGTTCTTTCATTCTCAGCTTCTCAGTACCATACCCAGAAGAGAGGCCACTGTGACTCCAGGATATGCCACTTCCAGTCTACTGTGTTCTCTGCAACTATCCCAGAGATGCTAGAATGCTGCAAGTCTGGGAAACATGAATCAGAAAAAGAAGACAAAGGCGATTTTGGTAACAAGAAAGGCATGTTAGTTAGCTTTCCAGTACTGTGACAAATATCTATCTGAGTCAACTCATGAAAGAGAAAAGGTTTACTTTAGCTCACAGTTTGGGAGGTTATAGTCAATAGTCAGCACAAGTGATGTTGGTGTGCTTGGTGAAGCAGTGCATCATGGTGAGGCATGGGGCCCTGGAGAGCACTCACTTCCTAACTAGGACACAAAAATAAGAGAAGGAGGAAGAGATCGAGGTCCCATGGTTCTTGTTAAGGGTATGGCCTGATGACTGGAAGACCACTCAGGCAGACTCAACCTCTTAATCTTTCCACTGTCTCCCAAAAGTTTCAAGTTTGAGACTTAAATGTTTGCCATGTGGGAGGGGAAACCTATAAGATCAAACTATAGCCCCAGTGCATGATTGACCTTCTTACCTTCTTCTTCTTCTTTTTTTTTTTTAACAGTGGGAGATTCAAGATGAAAAACACTCCCCAAACATAAAAAGTCAAGGAAGTAAAATATAAAAGAGAAAGAGGAAGGAAATTCAAGCTGCATCGGCCCTGAAGCAGTCAGAAGTGCCCAAATTCCACTGTGTTGGCAACCTCAAGTTTTACAAAAATTCTTGCTTAGTCCAGAGTCTGGGGACTGTCAAAATGGAGAAGCTACAAACTCTGATTCACATAGTGAAGTGGCAAGCACTTATAAAATGAAAGATTAAAAACCGACTTGGTAGAGGTAACAGGGAAGTTCTATGTTTGAAGTGGATAGGAAGACGGAACAAATATTCTTATTAAATAACGATACAGGTGCACTGTCTGGAACCTTGAGAAAACAGCTTTATTTGTGTTATCTCACGTATCATGAGAAGTTCATTGTTGTTATGGTCAGAAGGAGTTCTCCTCCCAACTTTTTTTTTTTTTTTTTTCCCCAGTGAGATGCTAGATATATCTTAACCCACAAGACCAGACTTTTTGCTAGAAAAGGGATTTTATTTTTCACAGGTACTTTTTTTCTTTGTTTCTAGCAGTTGTTTGTGGAAATTTGCATCAGGGGTAGCATATATGGTCAGGAGAGGTGGCCAGCTTTTCAGCCAGCTAGTTTGTGGAACTGTCTTTCCTGCATTCTAAACTACATGCAGCGCAGTCTGTATAAGAATAAGAGCTGTGTGGCCACCTGAATGATCCTACTGTGTACTGTGACTCACGGTGGTGGGCCAGTGTTGTATAACATTGTCGCAGTACCCAGTGGCGCTTGCCTTCCCTTGGTGCTGCTCCTCAGTTTGCCTGCGATACTGGACAGGGCCTGTGGACCTCCATGAGTCTTGAAAATGTTCATTGTATGTACAAATGATTTAGAATTAGCAAGATTTCAGTTTCAACAGTATGACAAAGAATACCTAGATATGGCTCTTTCCAATCACCTGTCTTTTTAAATTTTTAACTTTTTTAAATGTATTTAGAACAGGGCCTAGAAGGACTACAAGGTCTCACTACATAGATCGAACTTGTAGTGATCTTTCTGTTTTCAGCCTCCCAAGTGCTGGGATTAAAGGCACATGCCACCACAGCCAGTCCCAATTCCTATTTCAGTGCAATGCACAGCAGGCTGGGGATCTGTCTCAGTTACACTTCTCTCATTGCTGGGACAAATACCTGGCACCCAAAATGAAGGAAGGAAAGGCTTATTTAGCTCACAGCTACTGGAGGTTTCAGTCCATTCTTGGCTGGCTCCAAGGCAGAGAGAGGCAATGGCAGAGAGCAGTAGTTCATGGTGACTCTGCTTCAGCCCACAACCATAATCCCAGCCGTACTCAGACCGACAACCCCATCAGTACTAAAACACATAATCCCAATGGATCATAAGTCAAGTCTCAGCCGGGCGTGGTGGCTCACGCCTGTAATCCCAGCACTCGGGAGGCTGAGGCAGGAGGATTGGTGCGAGTTCGAGACCAGCCTGGGCTACAAAAGTGAGCTCAAGGCCAGCCTCAACTGCATAGCGAGACCCTGTCTCAAAAAAGACAAAAAAAAAAAAAAAAAAAAAAAAAAA